>PQWD01005480.1:0-27992 GCA_019425675.1 Leucinodes orbonalis
CAGAATTTTGAAATGTAACACTGTAATAATATGTTTATGCATGTATAGTAAGTGAGTCTAAATAAATAAAAATAAACCTTATCTTTTGCAATCCTTTTTGAGTTCGATAAACGCTGATAAAAATCCACGCCTACAAGAGACCTAACATCTGTTGTCTTAGATGACGGGGCTTACCGCTATCTCTTAAAACAGTATTAGAATAATATCTATTTCTTCACCTTTTCTGGTACAAAAATGCTAAGATATCATTATAGCAATACTGATGAAAGATATGGCGGTAGCCCTCCCAAGGAGGTGTTTAAAAATTGTTATTTTAGCGTATGTACCATATAAGTATGTGTGTATATTTATATGCATGAAGAAAAAATTGTTATTTCAATATTACAAATCGACACTTCAATTTTATTTATATGTATATTAAGGTATTCCCACAGCGTACTATCAGAAACATAACCAGAATATCAACGCATGTCAAACAATGTAAACAAAGACGCAGTATCCGAGCGATCTGCGGGTGACCGCGTGTGATTCCAGGCTCGCATTGATTTAACAAAATTGCATTTATATTCAACTTTATTTAGCTATTGTTTACTTAAGAGGCACTTTTTGAAGCTGTAAATAAATAAATTAGTAACATCCATACTATCGAACTCAAAACGCCAAGCCTGGCATGACTTACGTATAAAATATAATTATAACATACACGTATTACTTCTCACAATAAGCAAATACAATAATTTCAATAAACAACTACTAATAGTATTTTTTCTCGTAAGGGATTATTTATTGTGAATATCAGACGCAATTCACCAATGCCATATACTTATCACCATCAATGATTTTTTTTTACTGACATTCACACAGCGCCATCTAGCCCCAAGTTAAGCGTAAAGCATGTTTTATGGGTACTAAACAACGGATAAACATACTTATATACATTTTTTGTGTAAATACATAAATATCATACAAGAAAACACCCAGACCATTACAAAGACATGAATGCACACAAATGTTGTACTGCTCGAGGATCGAACCCGGATCCCTTGGTGTTGCAGTCGACCTCTCAACCGCAACACCAAATGGGTCGTCGACGTTAATTAATAAACCCGGATTGCATTTACAACACACCAATTTCAAGAGTTCTTCCATTTTGTATGTTTTTAATGTAACAACGTCCCATAATAAGCAGCAGTTGTTGTCATTGTTGAACGCCAACTTTCACACTGTAACATTGCACAACTGCGCCAATCTGATTTCCAAACGCAACGCATTAAATAAGTTTAGTAATCCCAATCATTGACGGACCAAATCGTTTCTGACCCGTTAAGAGACGCGCACAGCGAATATTTAAGACACCTTTTTGAGCTAGATAGTAATTATAAAATAAATATTTATTTACCAAACGCAATTTTAGCGAAAAGCTGGTAGTAAGGATATTAAACAACGGATATACGTAATATATACATATCACCCTATACTGTCATCTATATATCCAATCCGCACTGGGCTCGCGTGGACGACTAAGGCCTAATCACCCTATACGGGTAGGCTCGTGCCCCACGTGGGGACGTTTAATGAGCTGATGATGATGATGATACGTAAATATATACGTTGTTTATATTATATTAAAACACTCGGACAACACAAACAGGTCCATGCACATAAATGTTTCGAAAGACACAGGTGCGTGGCGGGAACCTGCACTCTCCAGATCGTAAGACAACAGTCCACACCAATGAGCCACCGACGCTCATAATAAGTAGTAGCTAAAAATTAGCTAGAAACCACTACTTGTAGTAGCATCCCATATTTCATTCGAAGACCATAACAAATATCGAAAGCCTACATAAAAGACCGAGCCGAGATAATAGAAAGAAATCGTGTAATCAGAGATGTTTAAATACACATGACTTAACAAAACCTTATTTCTTTATAAAATACACATATAAAACTGCAATAATACAAAAACAATGTCAATTTCATTGAAACAACGCGATAAGTATTAAGGGAAATGACGTAACCATTGCAACGGATAAAACATTTACGCTGTTACCGAGTATAATAACATAGTGTGACTATTGCTGGCTTGTGTTGTCCTTCAACTGATAAAATAATCTGTAATTTCTAAAAGCCGCGCAGACCTATGACGAGTATATAGTCATTTTGGATATTACTCATTCAATCATATAACTCATCATCATCATCATCTCATTATTCCATCCCCATTAGTCGTCCACGCGAGTCCAGTGCGGATTGGCCAATTATTTACAAAAAAAATTTGTTGAATGGTAAAGCAATTTCATTTAACCGCTTTAAACGAACACTCATGCTTGTCGCCGGTAAAGGTTGGATGGGAAAAGCGGAGGATAGCTTTACCAGGCATGTGGCGCACCTCTCAGCCTACAACGCGCTATGATCCGGTCCCCGCTGAATGGTTTGTCTAAGCAGTATCTTATTAAAATCAGAAGAGAAGGCTGGTGACAATTGTAGTCTGCTGTCACTAAACGACGAACATCAACTTAGTGGTCAATAACTACATCATCATCACAGATTTCCCAATACAGGAGATGGGGCAAGCCGCGTTTTTAAGTGCGACAAATGTAAGCTCAACGAGCATACACTGGCTACCAGTTTACGCTCTGTTAGACGAGTCAAGACGCACGAATATTAGAAGAAATTACCGTTTTTTTTCCAAAATGCCATCCTGTGCAATTGTAACATGCCATCATCGCAATGAATCAGTAAATTTTCCAAGAAATAATAACTTTTCACAGGTAAGAACCGAAAAGAAATTGCGACACTGGGACTTGGCGGCTTGTCCAGTCTAATTGTATATTCGGATCATCATCATCATCATCAGCTCATTAAACGTCCCCACCGAGGGGCACGAGCCTACCCGTATAGGGTGATTAGCCTTAGTCGTCCACGCGGCCCAGTGCGGATTGGACGACTTCACACACAACCTTCGAATCCTTCGCAGGCGTGCATGAAGGTTTCCTCACGATGTTATCCTTCACCGTAAGAGCGTCGGATAACGTACATATATTTTTCGATAATTCGAAAATACATTGGTACGTGTCGGGATTTGAACCTCAGCCCTCCCGGTAGGAAGGCGACAGTCCACACCACTGAGCCACCGACGCTCTAAATATATTCGGATGTCTGTGATCATCATCATGTCTGCCTATAGATGATAAAAAAAGCTCATTTTACGTGCCCTCTGAGAGGCACGAGTCTACCCGTAAAAGGTGTGTAACCTTTGAATCTCTTCGCAGGCATACGCAGGTTTCCTCACAATGTTTTCCTTCACATCAAGAGCGTCGGATAAACATTGCTACGTTGCATAATTTGAACCTGCACCCTCCAGACTGGAAAACACCAATGAGCTACCGGCGCCTACAAAAAATAGCTACAAAACCCACTAATAAAAAGGCACACCGTGTGCGTGTTTCCAGTCACCACAGGGACCATTCTCGTGTTATCGCAAAACAATAACAATAAATAGTGTCCGGCCTTGACTCGTCATCGGATGATTCACGCGAACTAGGCGGTGCGTCACACTCACACTGCAAACTCGATCCATGACGATTTACACTGATTAGCCCAATTCGCTGTACTGATGTCCAGACGCGCGCGTGATCTCCCGTCGACTGACCACTGGGCTGGATGAAATGCCATACATGGGGAAATTGCTCTAATTACTTAGTCGTGTGATGTCGTGTAGTATAGCATAGGATACAATTGTCACCAGTCTTACTCTTCCCAGTGTTGCCACCTTAGCCTTTTTGGAGCTAGATCTAGCTTTTACTATAGGTGAACCCCTTTTTCAATTGAACTATTTAGCCCGAAACATATCTAGCCCTTTTTTTCTGTGTTGAAGATATTACCAAAGTATGCAGTTTTCACCATGCTGAAAATCTTTTGTGGGTTATTGAAGCTCCATCTAGCCCTTTTGAACTTGTCCAAAAGCCCCGTTCTAAAACTTACGAGTAGGTGGCAACACTGACACTTCCTGCGGGTACCGTAAGAGGCGGCTTACGGGAAAAGCTCCTCGTCCCTTAATCTCATATTCAACTTAACTTTTTACATATGGATACTGGTATTTACAACCCCAGGCAAGTTACAGATTATGGCCAGCTAGTCAACTAATGCATCTGTTTTCATTTTAACCATAAAACAACAGATTGTTTTATTCAAATAAAGGAAAGAAGATACAATAATGTATTAACAAGATAATGTATGTATACTATTTATCTGCAATATTAGCATTCTTAAGTCACATTAAAAATAATGTTATTAAATTTGTAGCTTCTGATTATTATAACAGCCGCATATGTAAGTATCTTAGCAATGTTAAGTTTAATTGATTTCACATGCCGTTTATACCACAGCATTCATGTCGTCTTACGATGGGGAAAAACCACAGACATCCGAATATACAATTAGACAAGCCGCCAAGTTTATAGGCAGTCCCAGTGTCGCAATTTCTTTTCGGTTCTTATCTGTGAAAAGTTATTATATTTCTTGGTAAATTTACTGATTCATTGCGATGATGGCATGTTAAAATTGCACAGGATGGCATTTTGGGAAAAAACGGTAATTTCTTCTAATATTCGTGCGTCTTGACTCGTCTCACAGAGCGTAAACTGGCAGCCAGTGTATGCTCGTTGAGCTTACATTTGTCGCACTTAAAAACGCGGCTTGCCCCATCTCCTGTATTGGGAAATCTGTGGGAAAAACTGCTTTGATAATAACATAACGCACTACGAGTTGAATGCGGGATAAGCAGAAACGAGTAACACAACTTAACAATCCAGGACATTAGAGTATAAAGTTGTTTAACTCATTATTACATGCATTTCAGTTTGGCTATAAAACGCTAGCATTAAATTCTGTTTTCTCGGACGAACCAAGAGAATATCTCTTGGCGGGAACACAAATAGAACTTTTAACTAAACAGTGATATGCTCACAAAACAATCGGAAGAAGTTTTCCGAATGCAGCGACAGCACATACACATATTTAGAATGAGCGTACATTAACCTAAACAAAGAGCCTACAACTGTATTATCTTTGGCGGTTCGTTTTTGAGGCGCGGATGACGTATCTATCTTTATATATGTATACAAAATAACATTGTAAACAGATAACAAAATTCTCCAATAAAAAAAAAACATTTTTTTTTTAAATATTTCCAGTAAATGTTTTGCTTGACTATTAATAGACTAAAACGTTACAATGGAAGCGGCCAAGACTGTATCATGCCATGGTGTGATTATCATGAGTGTCGCCGACTTTGGTACCAACCGCATAACGGCAAACCGCGGGCAGGTCGGTGTATACGTGACGTGCAGTTATTATTTATACTCAAAGACTGCTCAATTATGTTCATGTTTAGCTGAAAGTTTAGAAAAACGACCTTTTTATTGACCTTTAGGACACGAAGGCGAGCTGCAAGCTTCACGGGATACATAAAAGATGACATAAGATTTCATTAAAGTAGCGTGAATAGAAAAAAATTAAGAACCAAGATATAGACCTGTATAAATACACTGTGCGGGATGGCCTATGTCTTGCAGTGGAGGGTTATAGGCTGATGTTGATATAAACCTGACATTATTAGTTGCAATGTTTTCACAAAACAGAATGCTAAATTTAC
This sequence comes from Leucinodes orbonalis, assembly GCA_019425675.1. Classification (NCBI taxonomy): domain Eukaryota; kingdom Metazoa; phylum Arthropoda; class Insecta; order Lepidoptera; family Crambidae; genus Leucinodes; species Leucinodes orbonalis. Next base: position 5,660 of record PQWD01005480.1, read on the forward strand.
AATACAATCTTCATAAAAACTTTTTTACGCTATTTTAAACTTGAATTTAAAAAGGGTTCAGTAAACTATCAACAAACACAATTTTGCATTGTCTTCATTCATATTAAAAATGCTAATGAAGTTATATTACACCGCACCATGCAATTATTTGTTAATTCGTTTTAATAATAAACAATGTTTATTTGCGTATTTAAGAGGTGACGAACACACACATCATGTGCTCAAAAATAACACCAAATTCATCTAAGTTTTTTGATCTGAAAAATTTTACAAAACATCTGTATAAAATTCAGTTTTGTTTACTCTGCGTAAAAAAATGTGAATTCAAATTAAAAATTAGTGACAAGACCCGATAACCGTAGTATAAATGAGTTAATAATAACTACCCGTCCGTCCCCCAGGGCGTTCCTAACGGGTGGTGATGTACTGTCGCTGTGGCATGCGCCGGTAACGGTGTCATGCGTCTGCACACGCGCATTTACAACGCGGGAAACTTATTCTCAAAAAGATAGATGGAACCCTGTGGCAATTTTACCCTTTGACCACTTTTCCTTAAATGACCTATTAATCCATTTGTTCATTAAAATGGAATAGGCACACATACTTTTATACATGAAATATGATTATTTATATTTGTTAAAAAGATACTATCACATTTACAAAGTAATGTAAAAAAGCAAGGTTCTAACCAAAATCCCACTTTTCAACCTATTGCTCCAGTTATCCCCGTCCACCTTTTATTTTCCTCCGGATATCCCAGTCCTCTTATAAGACGCTCTTACAGTGAAGGAAAACATCGTGAGGAAACTGCACCCGCCTGCGAAGTGATTCAAAGGTTGTGCGTGAAGTCGTCCAACCCGCACTGCGCCCGCGTGTACGACTAAGACCTACACACCCAGGGGTACGCGCCTACCCGTTTAATGGACTGATCATGATAATTCTGGTCCTCCGCTTTCCCCATCCAACTACATTCCGCAAGTCATCGATTCATCAGTCTGGAGGGCGCCCTATGCTACGCAAAACATACGTGAAAACATACATAGGTGTAAAAATATGTACCTATTATTTATAATGAAATTCTGAAATCTATTCGCTTACAAAATTACAATAGAACAATTGACATATAAAATGTATCTTGAGACGTATGAATATTTAAAATCAACCTTTACGGTCTATTATGTATAGTGAACATGCTCTAACAAACGGAGTACAACACAACCATACGCTATGGTGTGACCTGAAATCGCACACCGCAACATAAAAGAGAAATTTGGTGTAGAAAGGGGACACAAAGAACATATACATTTACCTGAATGTTAAAGTTGAGTTTGAGAGAAAGTCCAGCATTCAATGCAAAATGAAATCGATTAACACTCACTACAATCACCAAATTAACGGATATAAAAAAGATCATTAGCCTTGTATTATAATCATAAAATGTTTATTAATCCCATTTGTGTACCTTCTGTTTTGAACAAACTGAAATGTACGAGATTATTTTTATGTTAAAAGTGAACGTGACGGTCAGTGCGCTCACCTGGTGGTAAGTGATACGCCTGACCATGACAGTAGTGGTGTTGAAGAAAATTAATTACAGTAAGAAGTCATTATTTTCTGTCAACACTGCCCTGCGCCCGACACCCGAGACGACAGATGTTAGGTCTCTTATCCGGTAATTAATAGCTACAGTAAAATTGTATTACTATAATATGACTTTTCTGGTACAAAAATGGCGAAGTATTATTAAAGTAATACCGTTTTAAGAGATGACAGTAAGGCCCCGTTGTAAGAATGTTGACGGTAGATACTCGTATAAGGCTGGAATAACGACTGTTGCACCTGTCGAATATACGCGGTTTTTTGCACTTCGACTACCATACTCAGTAGATCAGTGACGAGCACAGAAATTATGAGCAGGTTATGCAAAGTGACTGACACTTATCGCAAAAACAATAAATACATTATTGTGAAATTGAGTGCTATTGATGATAGCAGATCGCCTATGATTTGAAATCTGTAGAGGAAAATGGGCGAATAATTAAGAAATCATTTAAGGTGGCCATTTTCCTGGTTGCCTAGACGCACAGGGTATGCGCTGCTTATTTGCATATATGAAGTGCACCCCATTGCATTTCAGTATACCTACCGTCAAAAACTCGATGGAATAACTCTCTCCACAAACGATGCATTTTTATTCCCATATCCGATACTCACCGGTAGAAAAAGAACAAATTAAAGTTCCCATTTCCTATCTTCATAAAAGCTCCCATCGTAAAATATGGATAATAACTTCGATTGTAATCGACTGCTGTTAACAACCATTTTATAGTTTGCACCCGACAGGGGACTATTTATCGAGTATGCTTTGTACCATGTGTAAGCTGGCACCATCCCTTATCTGAATTGTTAAAACGCAATATTCATTGTATCAAATATGGAGGAAAACATTTTTTAAAAATAATATTTGAAGAAAGCAAATGCGTTTGCGTTTCAAATTATTTTAAGTGATACTTTCAGGAATGGCCCATCTATTGTTTCTTGGTATCTCCATGGAATCGACTTCTTGCTTATTTTAGGGTCAATACGGATTTTTCAGTGGCGTACACACATATATGGAATATGCAAATAAGTAGTGCATACCCTGTGCGCCCAGACAACTTGTTCGATTCCCACTTGTTCACACATTTCCCTCTACATATTTGAATACATAGGCTATCTGCTGACATGTTCAGCGCTCAGTTTGACAAAAATGTAAATTGTTTATTGTGTTTGCGATAAGTGTCACTTACTTTGCATACTCTACTTATAATCGCTGTGCACGCCACTGAATTGGTATGTTAACAACTTTGATACTAAGATAATAACGGAGATAGCTCAACGTGCCTAAACACGGAATCCTTTCTTTTCAAACAAAGCATTCAGCTTGCAATATCCTAACCTAACTGGTGTTCACTGAGGGGTCTCTCTATTGGAGTCAAACCCTCAACCACTGGATATAACGATGTAAACTCTAAGTTACCACCACTAGACTTCGTTTTGGTTAGCTCCAACTCGCAGTTTCCTTGCCTATGAGCCTTCCACGTATAACGGTAATGTTATTTACCGTATAATCTGACAATATTGAGATGTGGCTTCGTAATCTCGAGCCAGGCATGGCGGGCGCGACAGATGGCCGATAACGATAGCCGCATTCGTGCGCCTGCGCATTACTATCGCTATCTCAACTTACATCAACACTATTGCATTGTTCCCATCATAATCATAACTTTGAATAGCACAAAATCTACACGTATGCTTTTTTTGGTGTTACACTTTGTAGTTTTGTGAGCGTCGGTGGCTCAGTGGTGTGGACTGTCGCCTTCCTACCGGGAGGGCTGAGGTTCAAAAAATCAATATAAAAAATGATGTGTCTACAAAATATTTTGATTAAGATATCATACATTTTTACCTACATATTGTCGCAGGACCTATAGCCGTGGGAGCAGATGAGCTCAATGGTTCAGACCAAATCTTAGCTAGAATGACCCTTTTCCGTTTTATTTAAGGAATTCAGTGATAGGTTTCTTATTTTAATTTATGCTAATATTTGTTGTACACTATTTTGAATTTTAAAGAGTTACGCCAATGAAAAATAGCAGAACACCCTAACACCTAGGAGATAATTTTGACCAATTCTTAGTTAGAATGACCTCTGGCACGGACTGTAGTCGCTGGTGGAGACTGAGGCACGACAGCGGGAGACTGGATCTGGCTTAAATTGTGGAGGCCTTTGTATAGAAGTGAACGGCGCTAAAAGCGGAGGACCGGGATATCTGGCGCAAAATGGGGGAGACCTATGTCCAGCAGTGGACTGCGATAGGTTGAAGAGAGAGAGAGAACGGCGCTATATTGAAGAGAAGAAACAGCTTATTTATGGAAACTAATGCAATTAAGTTAGATCGATGTCTCGATTACGCGTCGTTGGGTGAAATCGATAATATTTATTTTATTTATTCTTTCAACACTGGTTTGGGCATTGCCGTAGCCGATTTGTCGCGACTATATGAATACTTGTTTTCTTACTTTGAGACTAAATATGATATTTATAACGCAGTTAAAAGGTTAATAGATACCTAATACTTATGTTTTGATTGAAGAAATCATTGTCATATGAATTGTTTGTTAATCATCACAAAATCAATGTTATGGATACCTTGAATTTCAAGTAAATTTAATACATAATAGTTTAATACATTAAATACCTGAATGTGGTCAAAAGTCTCATTAAACACTTTTCTATTTAGTGATACTGATCTCAACTATACTGTGATGAGAAATAAAAAATAATAAATTATTGTCATCACAAAGATTTAGCAAGCTACAGGTGTTAAACGCAAGCCCCGTGAAAACTCTCCAAGCACTGTGACGACAGCTGAATGTTTAAAAAAGTTTACATTTTCCACTTGACTGACTGAGAAATAGAAATTAATGGCGACAACGAACTGAGGCGCACGAGATGCGACGACATGAGAGATGCATCAGTGCGTTGAACTAGTGTGCAAATGCATAAAATGACGGTAAAACTGTACTATATGGGCCGCGCATATTTGCGGTTTTGCCCCCCTACCACGTGTCGGGGTGCCTCGAATTAGATTTTATTGCCCGTGATTCAACATATTTTGTAGGTTCTAAGGTATTACCTAGCCTAAGCAACTGTTAACTTCAGCACCTTCAACTTTCTTGGAGCAGAGCGAGGACCAGCCAGCCCTCGCTCCGCTCAGGAAAAAAAAATTACCTTAACCTACTGAGCATGTACTGTATGTATTGTATTGTTTTCTTTTCCTTGGTGGGGGACTGCGCCCCCCGAGCCCCCCCTTTCAGGGGGCTGTGCCCCACTGTCCCCCAACTTTGTGTCGTGGCAAGATGGCTACGACGTGCGTTTCGTTACTCAATGTGCAAAACATTTTGATTTTAATTTATATCAAAATATAAGATGATAACCTTAGAATAAATACAAAATATTTTTAACTGTTACTATTTCGTTAAAATGAAATAGTTATTACTATTGTAAACCATTAAAATCATAGTAATTTCATGCAGTTGAAAACTTACAAGTAAAATGCAACGCAGAATAGTGCCATGACAGACCCAATTGCCAGACCCAAAAAAATATACCTATAATTTTTAGATTTTTAATCATTAATATCTCAAAAACTAAAAATCTCCTCATCTTAAAACTTTACACAATTATACCTTATAGTAAGGTCCTTCAACCATAAGAATTTCAACGCCCAACTCTGCGGCCCACATAGTACAGTTTAGCCTTATAAATGTCATAGATACTGAAATCAAAATATACAATAATAAACATACCTTTTGTTCTTCAAGAAAAGTTGTAGATAGCTGGTAAGCTAAAGCTGAGAACATTACTGGGTGCTCATAGCCATCTCCTGGCAACAGGGGATGAAGAAACCCTAGTCATTCCCGTAGCATGTACACTGTTTGCAACTTTACAATGAAATTTCACTTAAACCGAAATTTATACTTTCCGCAATCTATCAATGTTTTATCAAACTAGAGATGTAATAAATTCCGTCAAAATTAACGTATAATTAATAGGAATTTTGTGAGTCACAGCGGCGACGTTACTCGCATCTTGGGCGGAGATAATACTAACTGTTGCAAGCTCAGTAACAATAATCACTATGCATCATTGAATCAGGTCGGGAAAAGTGTACTAACACGTGAGAACGGTGAGACAATGCGCGAGAAACTGTGGGAGAACGAGAGGCGTTGCCATTCTAGTAAACAATCACGTCACTCACCCTAAATACTGCACGGCACACGGTCGTAAGACTTTTAGTACGGTAGCACTCACTGTTTAGCGACTTACCTGTATAATAAAAAGACTGCGGCGGCACTAAATGCACAATTTAGGAGTTTTCGCAAATTGATGTCACTGAACTATTTCGTCAATGGTTTCTGTTTCTGGCTTTACGCAAATCTGTCAAAAATGACGAATACGAACGAAGGGTGGCATTGCGCGGTCAAGCGCCCTCTATATTTGGAAAAGATACTTATTTGGTAAAATACTAGCACACCCACATTATGGGGAATAATTTATCAAATAAAAGACATTACTAGACATTCTAAAAACCTTCCAACGCATGTTTTGTGTACGTCGGGCTTGGCTCTTTCTATTTCCGCAGGTGAGTACCTATACTACCTATGCGGCTCCAGTCTGGAGTTGGTCTGTACTACGTGCAAAATCAGTAGATGATGCTTTGAACAAGATTACGAGACATGCCCGATTATAAAGGGTTCTCTGCCGACTCCACTGGACCTTCTGTACCCACTAGCAGACATTACGCCCCCGAGAATTCGTAGATTGTTTGCTGGCTCCCTTGAGAGCGCTTAAATGGATAATGATGTTTGAGACCCCATGTTCAATTACGTGCAAGTTCAGATGAGATTGAAAAGCCTTAAAAGTTTTCTGAAGTGTGTTCGACACTCTGACCATAGATACGAAACCCGAGAGTCTGCAACTTTGGCTGGGCACGATTACTTTGCCGGTTCCCTTTGTCCCCCTTGATGAAAGGTTTTTTATAAGTCTATGGCAGTAACTAAATATTTTAATAATTTATAAGAGGAATTTTTAATTGGAGCTGCCAACCCTAAACACAGTTCAGAAACAAACGGATGAATCTGACATTACACAGCGACTCACAGCGTTTTGTTAATTTATGTTGGTATATTGAACAAACTTACAAATTTCGCTTCGCGCAGCAGTGTATCAAATAAAGTATAAATCAAAACGCAGATCGTCATGGCATTGTTTGTCAAGTTATCGTCAAAATACTTGAAATATCGCTGGAATTTCTATACGAAAATAAGCACTTTTGATTATTTTTTAGGGTAGTGTTGTTAAATAAAAATGGCAGGAACAAAATTGGATGTAATTTGGTCTCCTGTGCATCATGATAAATTTATTGTATGGGGCTCAGATATAACCTTATACCAAGTTGCACGACTCAAAGAAATAGAGAAGAAGACTGCTTGTGAGTAGTATTTACATACTAGTGCATGTTACTTAAACAATGTTTGATACATCCATCATCCAACATTTTTGAGAATAACAGTAACTCTGCATTTTGTTCAATTTGCAACTTTTTGTTTACTTTATCAAAAACAACTTGTGTTGTGATAGAAATTAGATAAATATACTTTATATTTCTTATGTTATTAGTTACCCAAATCTCGTCGAACCGTGGAGCTACAGTACTAGCATCGCAGAGTGCGAACGGCGTCCGAGCAGTAGATGTGAGCGCCATTGCGGAACACCCCGAGCCTCTGCTGGCGCTGGGCCACTCCAATGGCCGTCATACTGACATCATTGAAACAGACTTATGATCCTTTGGGCCTTGTGGGGAGAGAGTTTAGTAAGTACATGATATGATTGAAAAATGTGTAATTAATTAGAATATCTACTAAAAAATCCTTATAGGAAATAAGGGGTGGTATCTCTCACAGTATGATGATAACTACCCTATTTTATTCAAATCAGATACAATATAGGTAGAAAAAGTAATTGTAAATATATAATTATGATGGATTCCAGTCACAGAAATCCATTTTCTAACACTGATTGTTGTTAACATTCAGACTGGGATTTAGTTATAACAAGAGCACAGCTTATTGGAATTTTAAGGTCACACTTAGTATGGGTGTAAACTCACAACACACAATACATGGATCAATTGTCTGTGCAAGCAGATAAGCTCAATAGTCCAATATTTACTTTCCAAGATTTAAAATGTATAATGGTAATTCCAGATCCACGGTACCCCCGTTTGTGTAACTCACTATCATGGAGCCATGTGGAGACCAATATGTTGGCGGTGGCCATGGAGAAGCACCGCAGTGATCACTGCATACTCCTGTGGGATGTGCACCGGGGCTCCACTCCTGTTAATGAGGCAAGAAGTAAGTGTTTACCAATTAACAATCATCACCAGCTGATAATGTTTTTCTACAGGGTTAAGGCTTTTCCACGTAGCATAGTATATGGTGAGTTTCAGCCATAAACCACCACACTGCCCAGTTAACAACAACCATCCTTAGACTGTAGCTGGGAACTAAGTGGCATAGAAACAACTTTGTAAGTTTCTTTTCAGGCAATCAGGTTATTCAGCATGCTCATGTGGCAACCCAGCGTTGAGCCCCTGAGACTTTGGAGGCTGTTAGAAAGAAAGAAAAAAAATCTTTATTAAAATAGATCTGTTACAGATACTTTTGAAATGTCAATTGTTATTATATTTTTTTAAGACTCTACCACCAATTCGGAATAAGTAGGATCTTCGAGAAGAGCCGGCAAGAAACTCGAGTTACTCTTTTAAACTTTTTATATCAGTGGTTACAGAGTTTTGTCATTACAATTTAATATTTAAAACAAGTAGTTACAATTTAAAACAATTATTTATTAACCATTAAGACCCAAGATTCAATAGGCACTCACGTTCTATTTATTTATTTAAACTTTATGCACCATACAAAAAGACAGTACAAGGGCGAACTTAATGCGTAGAGGCATTCTCTACCAGTTTACCACAAGGCCATGCAGAAAATTAATAATAGGTGCCGTAAAAAAATAAATAAAGAAACTTTATTAAAAAAAAGTCAAATACTTATACCTTGTCCTCAAATATTCTATCTTGTTTTAAGTATAAGTATGTATATATATCAATATATACATATTGATATATATATATATATAACATATATCAATATAGACAATATACAAATATTAACTTACATATATATAATTTTTATGAATTTTATTAGTATGCAAAGTTAGGTGGGCAAGTCCATTTTTAGAGTACATTAATTGACAAAAATTTGCAAACCAAAGGATAACACATACAATTTCAAGCAACTTTAGCTATAAAACCATTTTAATAAACGCAATATTTAATATAGTTGTAGTACAAAATTCATAAACTATGCATACTAACTACTAAAGTGTGACATCATAACTAGGTAGCCATCTGTATGAAGCGTTTTTGGGAAAGTCCATTAATGTGATTTTAGAATTGGAAAATCTCTGAGTTTTAATGTTAACGGAGTTATTTTTTAACCAATGTTTCGATTATTATGCGGTCCATCGATATCATAGCAGTAAAAAAAAATGTCATCATCCCTATTGTATCATAAACCAGTTATACAACTGAAGTCAAAGTAAAGTGTAAAATGATAAACAATTCCAAATACAATACAAACTTAGCAATAAGTTTAATAATCTAAACCTAAATTAAATTTGCCGAAAGGGACTTCTTTTAATTATATTTTTTAGTTTGAATTTTTATTTTTAAGTGTTTAGGGTGTAATATTTTAGTTAATAATGTGATGTAATAGTTAATATCTTTGATTAATAATTTATTAATTAAACTTAGTGCACAGAGTAAGTACATGTATGGTTACACAGAATGTTATTTCACCAATAAATTAAAGAACCTAAACAATGTCGTCAGGTTCGGAGTCATCATCGCTGTCACCAGTGGAGGCAGGCAAGCCGGTAGCGGAGATGGGCCTCTCGGAGACGGCGCACAACATCTCGTGGGCCAACGCCAACCGCACCCTCATTGCCAGCATGAACCTTAAATATATCAAGATATTTGACCTCAGAGGTAAGCTATGCTTGTAATAAAAAAGTTTGTAATTGTGAGTGTCTGTATATGTGGACATCAGAAAAAGTGCTATTAGAGTTATAATAATTGACCCAGTTAAATTGGCCCAGTTTAAGCATAAATTGAAAGAAATACTTTAGAGCTATTTATGTATTTGGCAAAATTTCAAGAGTTATTTAAATATTTGAGGACCCATTTGGTGTTGCGGTTGAGAGGTCGACTGCAACATTACCGTTTCTGATTTTGTATGATTTTTATATTTAATGTTACAACTGTAGGTGAACTTAAATAAATAAAAAAAAAGAATAAAAGGTTAAAAGTGAATAAGACTTTGTTGTGCAATGGGTACAGTAACCCAAGTACTGATTAATGAACCATATCATTCATACATACATGAGCATACATATTTATGAATTTTGAAAAAAAAACTTCAAAAATGACTTTTTGACGTCAAATAGGTGCTCAGACGTTAAGTTGCGGAGAGCGCCTAAACAACAAGAAGATGAAGCTCAAAGAACTCCCCAGGATGCCCCACAATACTAGACTTAAATGGAAGTCTGAGTATAGCGTTGTGGGGCATCTCAATAAGAAACACCTTCATCATCATCATCATCAGCTCATTTAACGTCCCCACCGAGGGGCACGAGCCTACCCGTATAGGGTGATTAGGCCTTAGTCGTCCACGCGGGCCCAGTGCGGATTGGACGACTTCACACACAACCTTCGAATCTCTTCGCAGGCGTGCATGAAGGTTTCCTCACGATGTTTTCCTTCACCGTAAGAGCGTCGGATAACGTACATATATTTTTCGAAAATTCGAAAATACATTGGTACGTGTCGGGAACCTGACATCATAAAAATATCTATTTAATTATAACGTGGCATATGGTGGTTTTCTTTGGTGGTAAATTAACTAACTAGATGCAGAATCTCACTCCAAAAGTGACCACGGCAATATTCTGCCCATCGCGTCAGTTGGGCAGAATTTTCATTCATCGTCACGTCAATCGCTACATGTCATAATGACATAGTAGTATGCTCGTGCTTTTGATTTTGTACCCTTTTAATGACGCGTTAAGGTAAAAAAAAATATGAATAATTTTATGTCATATATAAGTCAACGTGTGTGTCAAGGGGTTTGATCATTTTTCGGTTGATTTTTTTTAGTTTACCTTTAGCCAGAACGAATCTCGGCTTTCACGCACCTATGGCTAGATGTTGCTCCCGTTATAACTCAATGACCAAAAAATTAGATGATCTTGACATTTTTCACGATACGCTGCCAAGATTTAAGTTTAAGTGACTCGCCATCCAGGAGAGTTAAGCGTTTTTATGTACATTTGTGGTATCTGTCCTGTGTGATATCTTGCTCCTCTCCTTATTTGGTATTGTTATAATTGTATTGTAAAATCTAGTTTATCTGCTCATAATTTTGTGTTGTCTCAATTTTGTCAAATAAGTTTTAATTTTATCGATATGCTGTGTTAAGATTATTCAAATTAATTGATAAGCATCCATAAAATATACGAATAAGTGTTTATAAATTGTTATATTGTAAATGAGAAAATTTTATCTTAATAATTTTGGAAAAGATGGCGCCAGCTGTCAAATAAAATAGATAATTTTATATGAAATTTAGTTCTTCATATGTACACTAGATGGCACTATACTCCATTAAATCGCGATAACAATGCGTTTCACGAAAAGGGATAAGTAACGGGGCAATTTTATATTTTTTTTCCATCGACTATATCCATTGTAACTTGTTATAATAATATTGTACATTTTTCCAGTGCATATTTTCTTTATACCTCTTCGTAGAATTCCAAATTTATACATTGGTCCTTACGAGTCGGAGCAATTTGGAATTACTAAGTATTAGTAATCTTCATAAGAAGAGGATTTGACCTGCACGTTAGGACTGAGCAGTTGGTTGCTGTTCAGTAGAGTTCCCAGAAGAACGTCAGCGGTGGCGTCTCAACGGGGGAAGAGCCAGTCAGCGGTGTGTTGACTGAAACGTGCGGGAGGAGCCTGGCAGTAGTGGATGTGCGCTTAGGCGCTGCTACATATTTGGAGCGTGGTGAAGACGTGCTGGTTTATTGTACAGTGAGTGCTGGATAATTGTGAGTACTTTTTCAACTTTATCCAAATAAGAAGCTGAACATATAAAACTCATACAACATATATTGTATGTCATGGTTATAGTTTTATTTGTAAGAAAAGTCCTGTCCTGGAAATACCTGTTATCTCCTAAGAAATCTATGAACATTAGATTTTTAAGAATTTGTGAAGAGATCTAAGAAGTTAACGTTAGCTGTAAATTCGTTGATAATTTCGACCTTTGTAAGATAATTTAAGTACTTTTTAACAATACTTGCTGTGCGTTTCAATATATTTTTAACATTTTGCTGTATATATTTTTGTTGTGCTTTGTAAATAATTAAAATGGAATCTTTAGGTAATGTCCAGGAAGCCACTATGATTTCAATTGTGCGAGCTAGAACTAATTTTAAAAAAGCGCCTAAAGACAGATTGACAGTTCTTACATGAATCTCGGTTAGAAATTTAGAACAACAGTGGCAATTATTTTTAATACACATGTTGAAATACTTAGTAAAATAAATAAAGACGAGTTGATAGAGTCTTCGTATTATAAAACATGTTTATGAAGAGCTTGAGGAAATATACATTGTTTTCAATCTGAACTTAAGGACAAAATTAAAATGTTGAAAGCCAGCGCTGAAAATGTTCAAATCCGGTTGAGTCAAGTCCTATGTATGTAAATAACGTTAACTACCAGAAATAAAAATACCCACGTTTTCGGGTAAGTATTTATTTATTTATTTTATTATTTTATTTATTTGGTACACAAACAGAATACAGTCTTTACATGAAACACATTAAAATAAAACAGTTGACTGGACAGGACTGTAGCCCAGAGACGGTGTACACAGCGTGATTTCAGGACTTTTTTTTAAATATAATAGGCTAATATTTAGAAAAAGAAAAAAAAAGAGTACTAACAAACTTACAATTAATAGCTTTCCTAGTCATTAAGGCTGAAGATATCGCTTTTTTATAACAATAAAATTATCGTTGAAGATGTCAATCTCTCCATTACCCCGCACGCGGACCAGCTCATTGTACGTGCGACACATTCTCACCAGAGGGTTGTAATAAGACGTGTTTTTATGTACACTTTTATAACAAATATATTTGGATGTCGACATCTATACCAAGTATTAATATTGAAAGACGAGAGAAGATTTGGTGTGTCTACTGTGTCTAGTATGTAGAGTGCAGACGTTTAGAGACTTGTTTTTGGGTTTGGTACACAATAACAAGTCAATAGATGATGCACAAAAGCTGTTTTATCTTAAAAGCCATTTGACAGGGGAGGCCGAACAATTATTAAGGAATATAACAGTTACTTGTGATAATTATCTAAGCAGTTGGAACAAGTTAGAGTCTATGTACAATAATAAAAGATTTTTGTCAAATAATATATTAAAGCGTTTGTTTAACCAAAGGAGCCTAATCGTAGAATCTGCTCAAGACATTAAAAAATTAGTAGGAACTACGTCCGACTGTTTGGAGGCCATGAAAGCCCTTGGTGTAGATATTTCAACTTGGGATATTTTAATTATTCACGTCATAAGTGTAAAATTAGATAAGGATACCCGTAAAGCTTGGGAATTATGCGTATCATCAGATAAAACCGATGAATTGCCTACATATGCGCAGTTCACGGATTTTTTAACAGGTAGATTCAGGGGTTTGGAAAACCTAGGCAGTGGAAGTACTCACATTGAAAAAGGTCCAAAATATACGCAGTCTTATTATAAAAAGAAAATAAGGATAATCTTATGGTATGTTCATATTGTGCGGCTAATCACAAAATTACATTTTGTACAAAATTTACAAAAGAATCAAATCAATCTCGTCGTAATTTTGTTCAGGAAAAGGGGTTATGTTTTGTTTGCCTTTACGATAACCACTCGGCAAAGGCATGTAAAAGCAATTTCAGATGTCATATATGCAAAAAACGACATCATACTTTGCTGCATCCAAGTGGCGTTGTTCACTCTATAGATGAGGGCACATCGTCTAGTGAGGAAAATGGTACGGATGGAGGTACGGATGGAGGTACGGATTCATATACTATTAAGGCGGAGGAATCAATGGATCAACCAGTTGTATCTTGTATGGCAACAGGTAATGCTAAGGAGACTGTTTTATTAACAACTGCGTTGGTGATGGCTAAGGCAAGGGATGATACCTATAAAGTAGTACGTGCTCTACTAGATCAGGGATCGCAGGGATCTTTTATCACTGAAGGAACAGTTCAGTATTTAGGATTGAAGAAACATTCAGAAATACATACCGTTACAGGTGTAGGAGGAGATAAAGGTTGCGTGTCGAAATCTACCGTGACATTACAGTTAAAGTCGAGGATAGATTCGAAAATTTGTATCACAGTTAAAGCCTACGTTTTATCATCTATCACGAGCTTCTTACCCTCAGTTCAGGCAAAACCGGCAAATTGGACTAGTTCGTTGAGAGTTGAGTTAGCGGACCCAAGTTATAATAGACCTAACAAAATCGATATCTTGTTAGGTGCCGAGGTTTATGCCCAGGTAATAAGAACAGGATTAAAACGTAGCACCGATGGACGTATCATAGCGCAAGATACATCTTTTGGATGGATAATTTCAGGAGTTACTGATACTGTGAATCTACCAAGTAACAAGAACACCTTCACTAGTATTGCTGTTATGCATACTAGTATACAATTTGACAATATCCTCAGAAAGTTCTGGGAGCTCGAGGCTGAGCCTAATATATCCAAAAAGATATTAAGTGAAGATGAATTAAAATGTGAAGAAATATTTAAAACTACACACATCGGGATGAATCTGGTCGTTACATAGTAAAACTTCCATTTCGAAATATTGATCGTAGCTGCTTTGATGGTGGTTCTAGACTAATATCTGAAAAAAGATTTAAAAGTTTAGAATCAAAGTTTATTAAAAATACTACGTTTAAGGAGGAGTATGTTAAGGTAATGCACGAATACGCCGAGCTTAATCACATGGTGCAGGTACCGAAACTAGAACGTAATAAAGGTTTATACTTACCCCATCATGCAGTCATTCGTGAAGATAAGTCGACTACAAAGGTTCGGGTAGTATTCGATGCATCTTGTAAGGGATACAATGGAGTCTCATTAAATGATAACTTATTAGTCGGTCCTACCTTACAGGCAGATCTTAGACATCTTGTAATGCGTTGGAGAAAACATCCAGTATGCATATCTGCAGATATTGTTAAAATGTATCGACAGATACTGGTAGATAGATCCGATACTTCGTTTCAGCGTATTCTTTGGAGAGATAGCCCTGAAAAGAAAATCGAGGAATACGAATTGATAACTGTTACATTTGGAACAGCATCGGCCCCATTCTTGGCTGTACGTGTTTTACAGCAGGTTGCTTATGACGAGGCACAGGACTCTGAGGAACTGAAACATATCATATTAAATGACTTCTACATGGACGACCTCATGACTGGAGCTGAAACAGTTGACGATGGTTATAAAATCTATAAAAAACATTTCATCTGTCTTAGCTAAAGGTGGATTTACGTTACAGAAATGGATAAGTAATTCAACTGAGTTGTTAACCAAAATAAACAAAGAGAAAACAATAGAAAAAAAAGAGGATATAAGAATTGAAATGGACAAGGTAACCAAAATTTTGGGACTTACCTGGGATCCGAACGCTGATGCTTTTCGGTACTTTGTCGATCTCCCTGCTCCTGAAAAACCTGTAACAAAAAGAAAGGTGCTGTCAGACATTAGTAGATTGTTTGATCCATTAGGTTGGCTGGCGCCAAGTATAATTGTAGCAAAAATAATGATTCAAAAGCTTTGGCTGTCGGGCATAGGTTGGGATGACGAGGTTCCCAACCACTTATTAAAAGAGTGGCTTACTTACCGCAATAATTTAGTTGAGTTGGTGAAAATCAAAATACCTCGTTGGTTGAACACAAGAGGTAATGACAAAAAAAATAGAGTTACATGGTTTTGCTGATGCTTCAAAAATGGCGTATGCTGCTGTTGTTTATATGAGGGTTGAGGATGCTCAAGGAAATATTAAAGTAACACTGTTAACGTCAAAAACCAAGGTATCTCCTATTAAACAAGTGTCAATTCCGCGACTCGAATTATGTGGTGCTGCACTTTTAGCTAAACTTATGATGGAGTTGGCCAACGTATTAAATCTAAAAAAAGATCAGCTGTATGCTTGGACAGATTCAGAAATAGTGCTGGCTTGGTTGAATAGTCATCCAAGTCGTTGGAAGACATTTGTCGCCAACAGGGTTTCCGAAATATTGTCAACTTTGGACACACATCATTGGTCTTACGTGCCATCTCAACAAAATCCTGCAGACTGTGCTTCTCGAGGAGTTTCACCTTTAGAACTTGCAAATAGTTCCATTTGGTTCCATGGCCCAAACTTCTTGGGACAAGCTACAATCGAATTAATGAAACCGAAACATCTAATAACTGAATTAGAAGAAATAAAGACACACACCTGTACAGTAGATTCGTCTTGGTGGAGGAAATACTCATCACTTTCCAAGTTAGTTAATGTAGTAGCATATTGCAGAAGATTTTTAAATTTAAGGAAACTTACTGTGAAACCAAAACACAAAATTTATCTGTCTGCTGAAGAAATAGATGAAGCTATGAATGTATGTATTATAAAATCACAAGAGGAAGACTTTTCTGATATAATTATGGAATTAAAAAAGGATATAAATAAACAAAATAAACTGAACAAATACAGAAGTTTAAATTTATTCCTAGATGCGAAGGGTATCATCAGGGTAGGTGGAAGACTAGAACTATCCCAATTGGATTACGATAGAAAGCACCCGATACTTCTGGCAAAAACTTCTTTTTTAACTAAACTTTTAATTGCAGATGCACATTCTAAAACCATGCATGGTGGACCGCAAGTGATGAATTCATATATTAAAACGAAATATTGGATCATTGGTGTGAAATCTGCTTTAAAGGGCTACTTTCGAAAATGTGTGACTTGCATTAGATATGCGAAAAATACACGTAACCAGTTAATGGGACAACTACCAACACCACGTGTGTCACCTACTAAACCATTTTTATGCAGCGGAGTAGACTACGCTGGACCAATTAACATACGAGTGTCCAAAGGCCGCAGTAATAAATCCTATAAGGGATACATTGCATTATTCATATGCATGTCTACACGCGCTATTCATTTGGAAGCTGTTAGTGACCTGACATCCAAAGGATTTTTAGCTGCCTTCAAAAGGTTTGTTTCCAGACGCGGTAGATGTGCTGAAATATATAGTGATAACGGTACAAATTTTGTTGGAGCATCTCGAGAACTGGCGGCGCTATTCAACGAGGAAAAATCAAATTTTACACCGGAGCTTGCTCAATCGTTGGCAAATAATGGAACAGCTTGGAAGTTTATTCCCCCTAAGGCTCCAAACTTTGGAGGTCTGTGGGAAGCAGGAATAAAATCCACTAAAACACATCTTAGAAAGGTAATTGGTAACGCTACGCTGACTTTTGAAGAAATATATACGGTCCTGACGCAAATAGAGGCCTGTCTTAATTCTAGGCCACTCTCATATGTAGAAGCCGATGAGATGTTGGTACTGTCACCGGGGCATTTTCTAGTCGGAGAGCCACTGGTCGTAGTACCAGATAAAAATTTTGAGAAGTCGAATATAACATGTCTTAGACGATGGCAGCTGACCCAACGGATGGTGCAGGATTTTTGGCGGCGTTGGTCACATGATTACTTGAATCAGTTTCTTCAACGACATAAATGGACTCATCAAATTTCTGAACCTAATATAGGTGATGTTGTGCTCATAAAGGAAAATGATATGCCTCCTGGCAGATGGTTATTAGGAAGGATTGAATCAAAGCAGCCTGGTCCTGATAACATTACACGAGTAGTAACATTACGTACCAAAGATTCTGTAGTTAAGAGGCCTGTTTCCAAGGTGTGTGTACTTCCAATGTCCGAATAGGTATTTTTGTTTTTTAATAATTTAATTGTTTTTAGCATTAATTGTTAGTTTATACAAATAGATTGTTACTTTATTTCTTGTTGCTTTGCTTTATATTGGTAATTATTTTGAAAAATATATATATAAATAAATATAAATGTTAAGTTTTTAATAAAGTCCATAAAATATGGCCTTGGCGGGCGGTATGTTAAGATTATTCAAATTAATTGATAAGCATCCATAAAATATACGAATAAGTGTTTATAAATTGTTATATTGTAAATGAGAAAATTTTATTCTTAATAATTTTGGAAAAGATGGCGCCAGCTGTCAAATAAAATAGATAATTTTATATGAAATTTAGTTCTTCATATGTACACTAGATGGCACTATACTCCGTTAAATCGCGATAACAATGCGTTTCACGAAAAGGGATAAGTAACGGGGGCAATTTTTAATTTTTTTCCATCGACTATATCCATTGTAACTTGTTATAATAAATATTGTACATTTATTCCAGTGCATATTTTCTTTATACCTCTTCGTAGAATTCCAAATTATACATGCTGTGTATGCTTTTAATAGGTGTATATATCAGATCTAATACAACCTGTACATGATGAAAATGTAAATATATGCACTGTTAGCGCACCTTTCTAAATAAATAAATAGATATTTCTTCGTAATTGTGCAACTACTTAGTTTATGGTTTATCTAACGTGGTAGAGTATTCAACGATCGAGATTCATATGTTGATATGAAAGTTTTAATTATTAAATCTATACATCATTGTACTGTAGATTTATCAAACAAGAGCGTGACGGTGATGACTAGCCGGTACTGTTACGGCGCATGCGCGGACCCGTTCAGTCCGTGGCAGGTGGCGTCCCGCGGGGACCACGTGGTGTGCGTGTGGGACCTGCGGGTCCCCGACCAGGCCCTGCTCACCCTGCCGCAGCCGCGACACGTCACCCGCCTGGCCTGGTGCCCCACCAGGTGAGACCCCCGCCTGGCCTGGTGCCCCACCAGGTGAGACCCCCGCCTGGCCTGGTGCCCCACCAGGTGAGACCCCCGCCTGGCCTGGTGCCCCACCAGGTGAGACACAGAGCCAGCAGGCTGTTAGGGACGACCATGCTGTGAGGGCCCACTAGGGGGTTTGCACTATAAGAGGGGGTGAGGAGGTGTCAAGTTAGGAATCCACCAGATGAGATAAAGGTCCAGTATGTTATGAAGGTGTACACAGACCATAGACCTGGTGGGGACAAGTCACTTGCGCGTTGTAACTCTAACGTCCCTAAATTGCCGAAAGGTGCCAAATACCCTTTGGCATCTTTCAAAGTCGCTAATTTTATCTTATATCCAAATTTTATACAATATTTCCCCGTTGGTTTTGCTTATGTTCGAGTTTTTCTTTCAATTATTTATGTTATTTGTCTGTGCTACATATTTGTGTGAGATAAAATCTGTATGTAAATATATGTTGTGTGCAGACGCAACCTGCTGATGTCGCTGCAGCGGGATTGCGCCGGCCTCAAGCTGCACGACATCCAGCCGGCCGACGCCAGACACGCCGCTGACGCTATGGTACGTATGCCTACCTGCCTGACAGGACCTCACACAGCCAAGAACCTGGATTAGCCATGGGGAACCTTTCACACATGGCCCTGTCTATATACCTACCTGACAGGACCTTATCAGCCGAGGACCTGGGAAGAGAGAAAGAATAAATCTGCTGGTAATCATCGTGTGATGTATTTGGTTGATATGTTAGCTCTTACAGGTTCCGGGTTCGATTCCCGGACAGTACAAAAAATTTGTACATAAACATGTCTCTTTGTATTAGTCTGTATGGTATGTTCTTAAAAAAACATATAAAATAAATAAATATCCACAGATATTCACACAGCGTCATCTAGCCCCAAAGCAGGCAGTTCAAACATTTGTGTGCGAACATGTCTGTTTGTATTGGTCTGGGTGTTTCTATGTATGTATTTATAAAAAATATAAGTATGTTTATCCGTTGTTTATTACCATATTACAGGCTTAATCCTTAGTTTGGGACTAGATGGCGCGGTGTGTTTGTCAGTACATATTTATTTATATAATTTAAAATATTAAAGCAATCTACAGCTACACTCAATACTCAAATCTTTATTGCACTATAAATGACAAGGAGGTGAAGAAAGAAGACAGGAGGATACCTAGAAGAGATTCAGTGGGGGGATACACATGCAACAAGAAGGAATATATAATAGGGTGGGCACGCGGACGACCGCACGGCGGAAACCGAAGGCGTTCGTGTGTTTGTCACGCCCCAGAAGGGGGAAGTGATAATAGGGACCTGGACAAAGAGTGAAATAACTTGTAGGGAGTCAAGAATTGCGCGTGGTGGCAGCGAGAGGTCTGAGCCCGCGCGCATCTCCCGTGTTTTCGGCCTGTATAACGGTAAGGTTGAGTCAGGCCATGGGTGGTGGTGGGATGTGCTCTATAAATGAAGGTACTGTAGTTTGGTGGACCAAATCATTTTAGACCCTGTAATAAGGGCGCTGCATTTTTGAGGAGGACACTTTTCTTAATTAACTATAGTTTTACAAATATAATGAAAATTAATATTTCTACTTAAGTAATAAAAAACATTATATGATAGATATAATTTTCTTAAAATCTTAACAAAAAGGTAACAATCTGTTACAGATACTTTTGTATCGTCAATTGTTTTTATTATTATATTTTTTTATGACTCTACCGCTGGTTCGGAATAAGTAGGATCTTCTAGAAGAACCGGGAAGAAACTGGACTATATCACCATACGCACACCAGGGCCTGGCCTTTTCAACAGGACCTCACGCACACTAGTCAAATACGAAAAATCCATTCATTCAAATAAGACATACAAAAAGCACTTATGAACGTCAAAAAATACACAAAATGCAATAAAAAACACTTAAAATACAATAGCAAAGCACAAAATGAATTCCAAGGGTCCTCATTAGTACGTGGCTGTATTGGAACCAGCGCCCTCGGAAGGCACCCAAACCATTGAGCCACTGACGCTTTAATGCCATAATTATTACATAATTTATGAAAATCTAGCATTTTTTAGCTATGCATCTTCAAGCAATTTGTGGTGTTTATACCTCAGGGCACCCAAACAGCAGTAGAAGCGGAGTTGGAAGAGTACAACCGGGGGCCGAGCGTGATCGAGCGGGACATCACGTACTTCCCGGTGCCGCCGCGGGGTCGGGCCCGGCGCCCCCGCGCCGGGCCCCGCGGGCCGCTGGGGACCCCCGGCCCGGCCGGCCGGCCGCTGGTCCGCTTCAGCTGGCAACCCGGCGAGAGGCGAGGGCTGCTCGCTGTCAACGTTGCTGGTAATTAACGGACCCATGTATTGGTTGAAATGTTCAGCTTAACGGTTCGGGTTTCGATCCCCGACATACAAAATTTTGTATACTAAATCATGTCTGTTTGTATTAAGTCTGGTAATGTATGTTACTCTTAACAAAAAACATATATACATGAATAAATATTGCACTGGGCAGTGTAGGTTTAGTACATCGGTAATCGGAGAAACGGGGCTGCCATGCGCTTGCGGGGTCCGGCGTCAGCAATTTTAATATTGTTAATTACTGATTTAATATCTTTAGGGTTAGTTTATACTACGGGCTTCGTTAACCCAGAGTTGCTACAAGCACACGATCCGATCACCATAATCGCGCGTGCTCCTCCAATTCAATTCATTACCATTTTACACTTTCTAGTGTAATTAGTTATTTGACATATAGTTATTTCTTCTAACCAAGTGACTTTAATTTATATTACCAAGAATTATCTCCGACCTGTAAGAACCTACATCTTAGTGGTCTTCGAATCGTGTAAAGGACTTTCCGCGAGTGTAAAGTGATCAAACATAGTGATTAACTCTAAGCTCAAGGAGTGTTCTGTGAAACCAGTACCATTGGATTTCCCAGTCACGCTTAAAAACTAGTAACTCATGTAGTGGGTCAGATATAGAGCTCGTACTTTTACCAATACCAAGCGAGCCGTGGGTTACCACAGGCTCTTTCACCGCGCATAGCGGCGCCCCAGCAAACGAGTAAGATCTTTCCAAAATTTTTTTTCTTAATATTTTTTTTTATTGCTTACCATGGAGGCTTTGTTTGAAAACCAGAACCAAAATATGAGGGCATGGACAACTTCTGTCCATTTTCAAGAAGGATGGTCATGACGCAAACACCAGAACAATGATTGGAGAAGGTGGAGACTTTAGACAATTACTTGTGCAGGAGTTTCACGCAACCACGTGAAACTGTGTAGCGTATGGGGGACCAAAATTATGCGTTACTTTACTGATAATGATTATGAAAGAACAGGAAGTTTTATAACAATGCTAGGCAAATCTTGAAACTATTCTAAAGATTACAGCAGACCATCAACACTATTATTAAACCAGGAACCTGTTTCACACAACCTCAGGCAAATCAGCCGGCTGCCTCCGCTGCACCGCCTCGGAAGACACGGGCACCAACAGTAAATGGAGGAGATGCTGAGAAAAAACAACCAGGCAACTTCAAGGATTTTCTCGTACTGTATCCAATATC
>PQWD01005481.1:0-17650 GCA_019425675.1 Leucinodes orbonalis
TATCATTATAATAGGAACCCCCCTAATTAGGTAAATAACATTTTTAAATTATATATTGTTGACATTGAGCTTATGATATCACAGTATTACTATTGAAAAAAGTCCGGTATAATTTCCCTCTTCCCCTTTCCTTTAAGGCTTTTGGGGCTGATTTCCGAAAAAAGAAGAATGAAAGATTTATATTATTGTGACTTACAGCCCTCAAACCAATTTTTAGCTTTCTACCTATAAAGTGCGAAAAATTGGATATGATACTTCCTCCCCTATTTTGAAGTGATTGGGGTGATTTTTGAAGACAAAAATTATGCTTATTTTTTTCGTTTTCCGCACAATAGTCCGCATACCTTTATTTCAACGTCGTATTACAATTGCGAATGTTCCATACAAACTTCCAACCCCATTTTAGGAGTGGGGGTTAAAACTGGATAAAAAATGCCTTAAACCTTTTCTAGGTTACCTTTTATTAGCATACCAAGTTTCAATAAAATCTACCTTAAAAACTGCGAAAAATTGGATATGATACTTCCCCCTATTGGAAGGGTTGGGGGTGGATTTTTAGAAAAAATAATTATGTCATTTTTTCATTACTGACAAATAGTCCGCATACCAAATTTCAGCGTCGTACTACAAAAATTGCGGAATGTTTCTATACCATACTCCAACCCCATTTTAGGGAGTTAGGGATAAAACTGGACAAAAGTAGCCTACCTATCCTTGGTTGCCTTCGTTTTTTTTTCATCAATATTACCAATTTTAATAAATCCGTTCAGCTGTTTAGGCGTGAAAGCGTAACAAACAGACAGACAGAGATAGTTTCACATTTATAATATTAGTATGGATTATTATTATTGTATGACTTCCCAACACACACTTGGAAGGAAACACACCACCAAGGTTTTTAAACTATAGTAAAGTACTTATACGATATGAGTACTTTTAACCGATACCTACTCAATATTTGATTATAAGTATCGATACTAAAAATACTTGGTATCGGATAAAAGTATCGAGTATGAACTTATATTTACTCATATCGTTTCATCCCTAGTTCCGTTATCCTTCCGATCCTGTAATAGGTGACTTTTTCGATATTCGGTATATCGATTTCGGTATAAGGTTAAGTTTCAATTTCGTGTGAACAAGCTGGTTAATGATTAGCGCGATAATAATTTACCTTGATATGAAATTGACCAAATTTCGGTCCAAGCATAGTTACGTTTAAGCTGCCAAATACTAAATGACTATTTAACCAACAGCCAGGGTTAGGGTTTCGTAACCAAATGGCGAAAATTGGCCAAGTGCTAGTCGGACTCGCCCATGGAGGGTTCCGTTTTTTATGTATCATACCCACTCGTGTGGGGTATCAATATGAAGATCATAAAAAAATGTAATTGAGGTTCCAAATACATTTTTTTATAAGTTGTTTTTTATAAAGTGTGCGCGATCGGCCTTGCCAAAGAATCCTGAAGGGCTCTACACAGCTTAACCGCAATAAAAATATTTTTTTAACCTCTAGTTGCAGTAGTGCGGTTGCCAGTCGGTATTAATTCTTAATTGTCAAAAAATATATTCTTGAGAAACAGTCGTGGTAATATTTTCCCATCACCAAGGTAAAGCTGTAGTTTTTTATATGTAAAGTTTAATTGGGGATCACGAGTGGAATTTTTTTTTTCAAACAAATTCCAACTCGTCACCAGGGTGGACAAAGCTAGGGGTGACGAGCGGGAAGACGCTAAAAGCCACCCTCATACGAGTAAAGCGAAAATACAATGCGCTATGTAGTAAACAAATGAAATCATATAATAAATATCGTTTATTAACCGAACTGTTACTGACTAACAAAGTAGTAAAAGTCCGGTGCTCAGTTCGAACCGAACTATTGCAACTAAAGTTGCAGTAGTCCGGTCAACCGGACTACTGCTACTAGCGGTTTTTTAATGAAATTGATCTCTAAAAAAATATTAAACATTAGTTTGATGGTTGTCCGCCGCAGAACCATTAACATAATGATGTCAGCTAACGCATGTGTTTATAATCTCAGCTATACATTCCACTGCTGGATTAGGCTTTCTCTGTCAACGTCGGCTCAATCCTCAGTTTCTATGCTCGAAGACTGTTAGTGTAACATTGACCGGTGCGCGTGGGCGGGCTGACCACAATCTCCTTTTTTTGGTCTGCAGGTTGGAATTAAGTTTCAATGGTAGGAATCCTTACATTTTTTATTGACTGAGCTCAATGAAGATAATATACTAAGGAAAGATTTACGCTAGTGTGTTGTAGGTAGATATTCATACGATATGATCGGTAGCTGTATATTAATTTAACGGATCATGATTATCATGAAATGGTTTTACGACGTAGGACCAAATTTTTTTGTATGGCATCTGAATTCAGTTGTTATATTTTTATTGTTATAAGAAATGTGTTTTATGTTATGTTAATTTGTTCTATAATTTTCAGACAAAAGTTTACACTGATAACTCTTTGAGGCCAATTGAAATTTATTTCGGCATACCATATGCTACCCCGCCTGTTGGGAGATACAGATTTTCAGTACGTAAAATTATTATTACTTGGCGGGAATCATAGTAGATATTAAAAACAACACTAAAACTGTTAATTTTACAGGCTCCTGAAAAGCACAACGGGTGGAGACGGACGTATTCAGCCCATCGCATGCGCCCTCGTTGCCCACAAGCCCAAGATGAAAACGCCGATGATACCTACAACGAAGATTGTCTTTTTTTAAATATATGGACATCACGGGTTCGTCTTGAAAAATTCTATTATTAAATTTTAATTTGTATTAATGCCAATTTATACATATTTCACTAATAAAGTGTTTCAGATAGCGCGCTGATGGTAAATCCATGCCCGTAGTGGTAATATTGTACAGTGAGTTTTGGGATCGTGGAGGTGTTACTTTGCCCTGTGAAGAACCAGCTGCTGAAGGACTATAGTAGTCACTGTGGCCTTCCGCTTAAGCGTGCTCTCGTTTTTTACACTTCGCTCAATTTCGGCTCGAGGCAACTTAGCCTTACTTGATCAGTACTTAGCTTTGTTGTGGGTACGTGATAACATTTCTGCATTTGGGGGAGATCCTACTACAATAACACTAGTCGGGCATTCAGCAGGTGCTGATAGCATTCTATATCATATTGTGTCACCACGTTCTTCTGGTAAGTCAAATTGCATACGAAGTTTTGCTTTAGGATACTCATATTTTTAAATAACTGTGTATCATTATATTTTTAGGTTTATTTCAAAGAGCTATATTAATGTCGCCTAGGGATATGTGGAAAGCAGTGGATGACGAAAAGTTTGTTAACGCTAGCAAGATAGAAAAAATATCCCGCACAATTGCCCAATCAGTTGATTGTTCTGGAAGAACTGATCAGGAAATATTACATTGTATGCAAGATAGACCACTATCTGACATTTTATCAGCATATTTCGGTATACTTACGTTGACTTGCTGACTAATTTATTTCTACTCTAAAACCTTGTATACCGAAATTAAATAATTTTATGCTTCTTACAGAGTTTGAATTTAACCAACGCTTTTCAACCAGTGCCTGATGATTTTTTGCCAGTTGCAGAACAATATTCACCCTTGCCTTTAGCAACAGCACTCTCAGCTACCAAACAACCTATGATGCAACTTGATCTTCTTTTGGGCAGTACAGATCTTGAGGATATAAATCATTATGGTAAGCATTAATAAGTATGTATCGATAATTAATCTATACATATAAATAAAATTTGGGAGTTTTTATTTATTTTCATAGAGTTGGTTTCCGTTGTACCATGTATTCTCAGGATATGATGTCGATAATACACTAATTAAACACACAAAGTCTCTAATTGAGTAGCTCTTTTACTTTATTAAAATTTCTTTTACTTATTGTATTGACATCTAAAATACTCCGATTTCGTCACTGACACACTGATGATCTTCAAAGTGTTTGGCTACTACAAATTGTCTACAATTTTATGTGATTATTTGTAAATTAATACATCTTCCACCTGGTCCCTAAACCTATAAATGTTTTTCTGCAACGTTTTGTGGCTACCTCTATTGTCCATATCCGAGAAAGTGTTAATGACCATACCGATACCATTACTTATTGTTCAACACACTTTAGAAGAACTATTGTTTGTTCCATAGTAATAAAACTCATTTAAAGGCATGTTATTCGACACTAAATAAGGAATCCAAGCTTTCTAAAAAAGTGATATTTTTAAAGAACTATTGTTTCATCAACTATTGTTTAAGAGCCATGTGTTTCGACACTGTGAACTTAGTAATACGGGAACATCTGTAAGACATTAGTCAACTATAAATATTAAAGTCAATGCCCATGCAATAAACGTATACCGTTTTAAGTAGTTAGTAAGGAAACATTGTTACTTATAAAACACGCAGTTTTTTAAATAAACACAGTCGTATTCAGCAGCTCTCTCTTTCCATCTCCTTCCTTCCTCGTCCGAGGGACGGCACTCGAGGTTCGAGCCCTAGTGGGCGCCCTTAGTGGCCGTCCTTCTTCTCCATTCGATAAGGTATCGTTAGCGGTCGGTGCGCGACGGAGCGAATCATCGGCCGAGCTAGGCTCGCCATTTTCTCCGGTGACGTCGTTAAGGCCATCTGCGGCCAACAACAAAATCAATTCGAAAAAAGCAGCTCTCCTGAGCACACAAGGCTGGTATTTCATTTACGCTCCCTACAAGTCTACCAAAGTTTCTTTCGAGGGCTCACTTTACTATCGGTTTTACTCTGTACTAGTAAAACATATAAACCCTGTATTATCAGGGTAGCATTGTGGCAACTTCTACTAAAATTAAAACCTAAGAAGAGAAACTAACTTAAGTGAATTTTGAGCACTGGAGACCTGAGGGCCCACCATCTAATTGGATTTTCTTGTTTAGACCTACAATTAACCTTAAATTAATAAAATTATGAAAATGTAGGCATACAGTAATCTAATTTATCTCCTGCTTATAAATTTTCTAGGAAATTATTCAATTTGCGATTTAATAATATGTCCTACTCATTTACAATAATTAAAACTTATACATATACTTACACTATAGTGACACACCTCTCCTCACTTACATAAGATAAGTATCTTAAGTAAGGGTGAAGAGGTGTGTCACACACTACAATAAATTTTGAAATTGGCACTCATTTAGATATCTTCTTTCGACGCTGAAGTGATTTACCAAGACAATATTGAAACTGGCTTTCACTTCACAATTTATGTTTTGATAGGTTCTTACTTTAAATTGTAACTGTACCAAAATAATGTGATTAATTTTGCTTATTTACAGATAATAAATACCAAGCACTACTCGATCTAAATCAATCATACATTGCTGATTATACGAACAATTACAGAATTCCTGATATTTTAAAAATGTTCTCATTGGGTCAATCTGAGATTTTACCAGCGGTAGGTTATTTATATTGGGTTGCAGACTCGTGTCTGGTTAAACCTTTTAATCTTTGTATTGACTAAGTAATGGGTTTATTTCTTATTAAAATCAAACATTATAGCTGTTACAAGCGATACGATGGGAATTTTGGAGCATTAAGTCTAGTAAAGAGCCGAGCAAGGAGATACTTGAAGCTGTAGAAGGTTTGGCTCGAATGGAGTCGTCAGCTAAGTGGAGTGTTGGCAGTGCTCTACTAGCAGCTAGGCTGGCTCGTAAGATTTCTCGACTTTACGTGTACCGTTATTTACAACCGAGCATATCAGATCTTTATGGGCGTGACATCAATTTTACAGGTTTGTAATTTAAAACAATTTTGATTCCACTAATATCTATAATAAGTACGTTTCTTCGTATATAAAGCGTTATATAGTGCCGTTTGGTGCCGGCAGAGTAGAATACCACCCCTATTCTTCCTTGGGTGTCGCATTAGGCGACAGAGGTAAATTTTCACAAGTGATAGGCAGAAGTATCATTTCGCTGCTGACGCATCCCTGCGCTGACCAATCCGCCTGCCAAGCGCGGTGAGCATGGAATTAACCCCCTAATGAAAGATATCAACAATTATCGGCACCTAGACCCCGGAGGCCCCGATAACCCAGGCTACGCTAGCGGCCACGGTAATGGCGGGGCAAGGGATGCTAAAAATCTCCGACAGAGATCCGGCTATCAAAAGAAACAACGACGGCAATAAACTGGCAACATATAACACGCGCACACTGAGGACTGACGAAAAGCTATTAGAGCTGAAAATGGAGTTAGAAAGGTTGCCTTGGGACATAAAAGGTTTGTGTGATGTCCGAAGGGAGGGCGAGAATACCTCTATGGATCTAAACCGTGAGGGTGACCAGCTATCCCAGGCTGGTGTAGGGTTTCTCGTCCATAAGACTCTCATCAACAATATAGTGAAGATCGAAAGTGTGTCCGCTAGGGTACTTAGGATCACCAAGCACTATGCGCTGAAAGTGATGCAGGTTTACGCAATGCGGAAGACAATCAATCTAATTTGATCATTGGGGACACGGTTGTGCCCTCGCCAAGACGAACCAAGCGAAGCGCAAGGGTTTCGTCGTTTTTTTAACTCTCATAGAGTTGGTTTCCGATGTACTATTATACATATTCTCAGGTTATGATGTCGACAACAAACTAATGACTTGGCTGCGTTGTTACTTTAATATAGAAACTAAATATTCGCATCAGCGCCACGAGTAGCGCAACAGCGAAGCAGTGCATATTAAATGATATCACAAAATAAAGAATACGTTGTAGAATATGTTGAAGTAGGGTGTCGGTAGAGTTAGGTCGTGTAGATTCAGAAGCTTGGCTCTACATGACATATGATATCTTTTCCACAGCGCAAACCTTATGTGATCGTCTTGGCAACATTTTACATGAAATGTTTTTAGTGGGCGAATAATATAAAAACATTAGAGAAACTTTGTTACAGTGAATTGTTGAAGCAATTCAAATATCTATGACAGATGGAGAATCATGTGATATTGATGGACATAAATAATGGGAAGAACTGTATATGTTCATCCGCATTTTTTAAGGAAACGCCAACATTATCGCGGTGCTAAAATAAATAATAGAAAACAGACCGTTGGAAGTCAGAGCGGGTCACTAGTGAAGTTATAAGTTTATGTTTTATCCTTTCTATACGAGTTTTGCTGAACCCTAAAAAACGAAATACTATATATATATATATATTATATATATATGTTTTTAAACTTGTATTAGAAATACAAAAATTAAAATTAAAAAAAGTAAAATTTGAAAAACAAAACGCGCGCGTGAGCGGTGCAGGGGAAGCGGGGTAGTAACTTCGGTTCTGGAATTTCGTCGCGATGGAGCGTTTCACCGGAGCGGACCGTGCGTTTTGTGTGCGCAGTTTTATCAAAACAACAATTCGGCAACCGTTGCGAGGCGTAATTTCGAGAACACAAAGGTTTACACAACTTTGATGACACCCCAGCTCTCCAAACGATTAAGAATTGGGTTGCTAAGTTCGAGGAGACCGGTTCGACGTTAGATAAACCGCGGTTGGGTCGCCCAAGGACATCACGTACGGGACAAAACATCGACACAGTGGCACAATCTATTCGTGAAAATCCTACACAGTCAATTCGTAAGCGTTCCAGTGCATTAAACGTATCCAGGGCATCGTTACAACGGATTTTGAAGAAAGATTTACTTATGCACCCTTACAAAATTCAGTTGGCGCAAGAATTAAAAGAAACTGATGCTATTTAGAGAGTGAATTATGCTAATGAAATGTTTGATCGGTTTACTTCGTTCAATAACATAATGTTCTCTGATGAGGCACACTTCCACATTAACGGACATGTTAGTAAACAAAATTGCCGCTATTGGAGCCCGATTAATCCAATACTAAGCACCAGAAGTCCTTACATAGCCCTAAAGTTACAGTTTGGGCCGCATGTCAGCCCATGGCATCATAGGGCCTTACTTTTTGAGGACGGCAGAGAGGGTGCTGTTACTTCGTAGCGATAATGTGGCCATGATCGAGGTTTTTCACACAAAAATTGCAAAAACTTCCAGGCTTTAATGCCGAATATGTTTCAACAGGATGGAGCAAGTTCCCACACCTCCAATACTGCTATGCCCGTTATCCGTCAACTTTTTCCAAACAAAGTTATCTCTAAGAGAGGAGACATTTCCTGGCCACCACGTAGCCGCGATCTGACTCCAAAATGGATTTTTTTTTGTGGGGCTACCTTAATGCTAAAGAAAAATGTACGACTCTAACGCGGTCAATTAATGACTAAAAATAAACATCCGCAGAGAATGGCAAGCATTTCAGCAGTGACTGCCGCGCAGTCATCGACAATTTCAGAAGGCGTTTGCAAGAGTGCCGTGACTGCAACGGATTAATTTGGACAACGTTATTTACAAAAATAATTCCGTTTTCTACTATATTTACAAATAAAAATATTATTCATAGTGTAATTAGTTTTATTTTAATTATTTTTTTTCATTACTAAGGACTTATGGGCCACCCTGTATATGGTAAAGTAGAAGTTTATAAATAAGAAATAACCATTATGATGTATATGACCTGACTTGATTAAGAATAACACAGATAATAAAAATACCACCGTGACTGGAGTCGATTTTCGCTACGCCGTATAGGTGGTTTTTACCGGGTAGTTCCCGCTCGTCACCCTAGCTTTGTCCGCCCCGGGAACGAGTGGGTTTTTTTTTAAATTCCACTCAATAACCATATTTTATTATTCTCAGGGCAAGGCTTATGTGGTCATCTTGCAACACTTTACATGAGTATTCTGACAAACATAGGGGTGACGAGCGGAAACTACCCGTTTTACCTTAGTAGCACCTACTAGAGCAGCGTGGGAATTCGGTGTGGCACAATAATATAAGGTATATGTGGTTCACAGGTGCCGTACATGGTTCTGATCTCATTGCATTGCTAGGAGACTCACTAATGTTGCAAATCGCTCGCCGACGTTCGACGCCTGAAGAGAAAAGAATATCTTTGATATTTCGGGAATATGTTTTAAATTTTATAAAATTTGGGTAAGTTACCTGTATATTTTGAACGTACCCGAACTAAAAATAACTTATTGTTACTATTAAAGTATTAAGTACGTACGAGTATTATCCATTACAAATATCTACGTTCGTAAGGTACTAGTAAAGGCAACCTCCGGGACTGGTGCCTTTGTACGTTCAGGGATCGATCTATCTCTGCCTTCTGTCTAGCCCTGGAACGTCCACTGCTCTACATATGCCTCCTCCAATGCTTTCCATCTGTTTTTTTTTTTCGAAATGATTTTGTTGTTGGCCGCAGATGGCCTTAACGACGTTACCGGATGGAAATGGCGAGCCTAGCTCAGCCGATGATTGGCTCCGGTCGCGGCACGAGACTGCTTACGGATACCTATCAAAGTAGGAGAATAAGGACGGCCACTAAGGGCGCCCACTAGGGCTAGAACCTCGACTTAGTGCCGTCCCTCGGACGAGGGAGGAATATGACGGAGTGAGACGCTGTGAGGATTGGGAATCACGCGTCCGCCGGCGGATGCGGTGGCCTAGTGTTCGTGTACGATGTACAGTGTGTTGAGTGTAAGGCGCGTTGGCCTCTGTGATAGTGTCATCTGGGTCGAGTAATATGTGCCTCGGTCGGCGATGTTTAAATCGAACACCCTTCATGGGCAGGTAGTTTGCCGCTTGGGCAATGAGCGGGTTGACGTGATTAGACGCGTTATCGAAGAAGCGACGGGACGCTTCTTTCATAAATGACTTAATAGAGGGAATGTCGAGGTCCCTATGTAGGTTGATGTTCCTAATATACCAGGGAAAGTTTGCCGCGGCGCGTAGAATTATGTTTTGAATTCGCTGAAGGCGATCCAACAATGAGGGAGCTACGTGTGCGAAGACGACACTAGCGTACGTCATGACGGGTCGGATGCAAGCTTTGTAAATTGACAACTTATTTCTAAGTGACATTTTACTCTTCCTACCTATGAGATGATAAAGCCTGCCTTGGAAGAAGGCAGCTCTGTTCCTGACTGTCCTAATGTGTTGTGCGAACGAAAGTCCTATCTAAGATGACACCTAAGTATTTGACCTTCTTCTCCCAGGGGATCGTTTGGCCAAAGAGGGTTATCTGTTTGAGGTCGCGTACTGTGCTTCGGCTAAGTTTCTTGGCAGATCTCGCGATGGGCCCCCGTGAAAAGAGCATTGCTGCACTTTTCTCGGGTTCACCTTGATACGCCATTTCCTAAACTAATCTCTAAGGTGTTAGCGGTAGATTGTAGTACGCGAGAAATGCGACCTTTGTGGCGATCTGAGTAGTAGATAACCATCTGTGTCAGTTTGAAGTGGGCTATTTATATGTAAAAAGGTACAGTCAGCGTCTATAATATAGGAGCACTTAGAGTATCCAAATTAATAGACACAACCAAAAGGTCAATAATATCGGTACAAACAAAGTGTTCATATTGTTGTCAATATTGTAGTCGCTCAAAAGAGACGTTTAAAATGTCATATAGATAGGTACAAACAAAGCGCCAATAATATGGTTACAGTCTTCGCGTCAACGGTATCGAAGCACCTTGGGTGTTCATAAATGTGGAACACTTTTGAAAAATATATTTATGAAAACCTCTTTACGCTATCTAGTGATCATGTCATTTTACTAATCATACTAATGTCATGACAACATACTGATGTCAAATGCAATAAAAACAAACTTAGAATCCATACTAATATTATAAATGGGAAAGTATGTCTGTTTGTTCAGATATGACGGCAAAACGGAGCAACGAATTGTCGTGTTTTAGTGGGGACTGTTGAAGGGATGGAGAGTGATATCTCAGACGCCTTTTTCTCACTTCCACCTCCCTCAAACGGGGGTGGAAATCGGTATGGAGCATATGGCAATTTTCAAGGTATATAGTTAGAAAACGGTTGGCGGATTATTTATCACTAAGTTTTCAAGGTAGGAAACTTTGAATCGTTAAAAAGACATTTATTTTAACTTCTGTGTTCTAAACCAAGAAATGGATGGTTACCCCAAATTTCATGCGAGCAAAGCCGCAGGCAAAAATAATAATATATATAATATTTACCACAAAACATCGAATCTTATATTTGATGGAGAAAGGTGCCTCTATAACTCATTTGAAATTTCGAATTCAAAATCCAAAAGTATGATCGAAAGTCGTTATTACATTTATGCAAAAATGAACTTACAACGTTGAGCGTAAGATGAAATTGTAAAAACTTGTTCACTGTTTTATACTCTGATAATTATAAGGTCCGAAATTGATCAAAAATATTACTGCAGAACAGATAGCTGCCAAATTAGAGGAGGTTTTATTGGAATACATATATAAGACATTCACCGTACTCACCGGACCTTGCTCCAACATATTACCAGGAGAAGTTATTCAAATACCGAAAAAAATAATTATATTTAATTTAATAAAATAAATTTGGATAACTTCTTCTAATGGAAAAAAAACCAACTCTGATAAACCATTACAAAGTACCTTCAAAGAATTCATTGATTCCCGTCTGAATGCTTTTTTTAGTATAGGGATTTAATTATGAGATGGCAAAAATGCATACATAGCAATCGTACATACTTTGATTAAATAAACTTAATATTATACATATTTGAATATGTCGCAAAATGGGGGAGACCTAAGTCCAGCAGTGAACTGCGATAGGTTGAAGAGAGACATATTTGAATAAAATCGACTTTATGTTCCTGTAAACAGCCATTTACGATATCTAAAACCATAAACGAAATGTAAAGATATGTCTATGGCGTCATACTAAAAATAAAACGGACAGCAGCAAATTGTGTCATTATTCATTTTGTGTATAAATCATAGACATATTATGAGGTAGACAGACTGTATATTGAAAGTCGGTGTCTAATTTTTGTTAGTGTGCAGTTACAGAATTGTATTAGTGTGCGTCACTAGGGATGTGACCTTGGTATCGAACATATTGCTAGAATTAAGCCGTCGTCGCACTTGCAGAATTAGATGATTATAAATTGTGTTAAAAATAACATGGAGTCAGATACAGCAACGCTGTTAATTTTATCTACAACAAAAATCTACACTAATATTATAAAGAGGAAAACTTTGTTTGTTTGTTTGGTTGTAATAAATAGGCTCAAAAAGTACTGGACCGATTTTAAAAATTCTTTCACCATTCGAAAGCTAAATTAATCCCGCATAACATAGGCTAAATTTTATTTTGAAAAAAAATAGGGTCCCGTAAGATATTTTGGGTTTTTCGGACAAAAAAAGGAAAAAAACTACCAGAAAAGTTGCTTTTTTGCGTATTCTGCCTAAACTATAAAAGATAGAACTATAAAATGTTCTAACTAAGTGTAGATCTCATTAATCTACAAAAAAGTCCGCACACTATACCTACCTATGTCGGGTGCAGCACAACAACCATTTTTTATTTAAAAAATTGAAATTTTTTTTGGCTACATTAAAACGCGTTTATTTTACTCATGCTACTAATCCTTAACAAAATATATTATTTCATCACTAAGAAAAGTTTACGTAGATAATATTTGGTCCTTGAATGATTAAAATTGGACGTTTGGTTTTCAAGTTATGGCGAAATTAAATATTATTCTGCTGCACGGCCGTCCCGTTGCAAAGTGGGCGTCGCATTGGCGGGGCGCATGCGGGAGGGGTATATTATCCAATTTAATATTTTAAATACATTGTTAAATAAAGATCTAAGTAGTTCTTTACAGCATATGATTTAAATGAACATTTTCGAAGATATGAAATATATATAAATTGCGGTGCGTAGCGTTTGCGGTTGGTTTGCGGCGATACCGGCCGACGGGGAAGCCGGGAGCGTGCCTTTTACGATCAACATTGTACCCGTGCGAAGCAGGGGCGGGTCGCTAGTTAAAAATAAAGCGTTACCATAATAAATTTTATACGCAAATATTTTGAAGTTTGGTCTTCCTGGGTGAAAAATTAGATGATGTTGGAACAAATAAACAAAATATTATGGTAGGTATTAAATAGACTATATTATATTTTTACGGTAAAATAACAAATTTTAAATAACACTCACAAACTCAAACTTAAAAATTATTTTATTTAAAAGATATATACTGAAAGCCTCATTAACATTTTTTAAGACCCATACATACCTACATTGATAACCCACAATAGTGGGTATCATGAAAAAAGTTTTTAGTTTAAAATATGCGACCTAAAAACATTTTCTTTTTTCATGTTTTTTTTGTTAAATTATAATGTGGATTACAGAACACAAATATGTTCTTGCAAAATTATAACAATATTTTTATAGTTTTTAAATTTTCTGAGAAAAGTTGATGTGATATTCGGACAAACATACAGACATGACGAATCTATAAGGGTTCTGTTTTTTGCTGTTTGACTACGGAACCCTAAAAAGAAATTAAAAAGTATTTTGAATCTACCACGCCGGTTCAAAGATTTGATTATATTAAGAAGACTCTGGCAAGAAACTCAGTAAGTAGTTATTCAATGGCCATTATCAATTTGCAATTGTTTTTGTCCTTAATCAGATATCTACAGTGAGTCAGCATTCAATAATTGTATAAAAGAAACTGTTAAAGAAATACTATCGATGGAATTAAATTCTATGTTGAGTACATCACTATGTAACATCCTTAAATTTTCATGCATAATATTAATTGTTTTAGACGTAATTTCTACAATTAATACAAGCTAATGTATGTCTAACACTATTTAAAGTCTACTACTACATGTTTTTTATCCATAAGTCTCATTACAACTACGTAATATGAATGAAAATGTCGTCAAATATTTACTTATGAAATATAATTCCGGGTCTTTTACTCCTCCTTTGGTGGTTCTTGAAGAACAATTTACCGCAGAACACGACATTTTTCTACGTTTACTTATTTCTTTTCAAAATATTTATTAAAATTATGACACTGTGAAAAATTTGCACGACCGCTCGTAATGTTTTGGCCTCTTTGGAGGCCACAAAATGTCACGACGTCAGAGTTGTCAAACGTCTATCAACCGTCTCTTCTACTCGTAACTAGGATTCGTGTGATAGACAAAGATACATGACGTGTATTGCATTACAATGATATAGAGCGGCAACGTCTTATGACTACATCTAGTACATGCTTAATCTAAGGTATAAATATTGTAGTAATCAATGATAAGCGAAATATTACTTAAAACATATAGTAGTTATTTTTCAAAAGTGTTCCATATTTATGACACTCATAGTGCTTCGATACCATTAACGCGATGACTGTAACCATATTATTGGCGCTGTGTTTGTACCTATCTATATGACATTTTAAACGTCTCGATTTTTTGAGTGACTACAATGTTGACAACAATATGAACACTTTGTTTGTACCGATATTATTGACCTTTTGGTTGTGTCTATTAATTTGGATATCCTAAGTGCTCCTATATTATAGACGCTGACTGTACCAGGTACTTGGTGGTAGACTCGATATTGAGTAGTCTATGTCAGTACCACTGCAGTGTCAGATATCATATCGTGAAATAAGAGCCCTTTTAAGCCCTTTTATATTTCGGGATGAGGCCATTGTAGCTAGTGAAATTACCGGGTATAAGATACCTAAAAACAGTTGTCTCGGGTGATGGACACAGTGCGGCATGCCAGTGTTGCAACTTGTCTAGCAGTCACCTACTCGTGTTACTTCTTACTATTCAACAAGATTAGCTCAGGTCCGATAAAAAGATGAATAGCCGGTATCTTCATTACCCCTTTATTAATCCCTTAAAGTATCTACCTAAGACAGCAGTAAAGAATCAACCGACACTTAACGCTACTTTTCTAGTTCTCCAGAACAGGAGAGTAAGTGGCAACGGTACAAGATTGGCGAAGCTCATGTTCACGGAGTACAAAGTGAAGAAATTCGGTACAACAGACGTAGTGTCAGTCGGGATACCGCATTTTGGCTGCAGTATTTGCCTCAGCTGCATGGTTCATTAATATCTGTAAGTCACGCTGAAGAACTAAATTCCCAGAAAGGTATGTTAATAATATTGTTAGAATTTTTAAGTAAATACATAAATTTTAATATTTAGCTAAAATATAATAATCACGTTTATTATGACCCGAATCATACACATTTTTTATTTTAGGTGATAGCAGACTACGGGGTGGAGTCTTCGCAATGTGTGGCATATGCGCGTTATTACTCCTATTGTTAAGTTTCTGTGTGATAATTCTGCATAAGGAACGATCTTATCGTCGTTCTATTTCTGGTGAAATTCATTATTAACTGTCAATGGTAGAGTCGCGAGGATATTTATTTAATAAAAAGGATGTTTTTTTTTCGATTAAATTTGCCCTTTTATTTTCTAAATGTCAATCCCTGTTAGACATTATTTTTTGGTAGGAATTTATACTATACAAATCGAGCTAATTACTATAAGTTACAATCTTGACGCGAAATTTTTCATAAATTCATTTCAAGTGGAATTATAAAGTCTGTAGTACGATGCTTATCCTTCTCGTAGATCTTAATTCTTGAACCCGTATTCTAGAAAGAGACACAAGCATTGATCTACTACAGCCTAAACGTTATAGATAGCTAGATCCTGTTTGTTGCGTTGTTTTATTTGCTTTTGTTGTCTGTCAATGCAATGCAAGCAATGTCGTAGTTTTGCTGAAAATGTTAAAATATGAATGTGGAGTGCGCTACAGAACATAAAATGCCTGGTAAAGTGTAATTGAAAAATCATTTAGTCCGTGTTTCCTAGAACGACTCCGCAGACATAGGTATTCGTATTCAGAGAACATGTTACAATCAAAATGACGTGAGTTAAATGTAAAATGACACTTTATGGTACCTAGTAAAAGTATAAAACGAGGTTTTTTCACAAAATCTTCGATGCAGTAACCTGCAGTTTGAATAATTAATACATAATTAATCAATTCGCGTCGGTGGCTCAATGGTGCACCGGTGGCTCAATGGTGTGGACTGTTGCCTTCTACCGGGAGGGCTGAGGATCAAATCCCGCCACGTACCAATATTTTTACGAATTCTCGAAATTATATGTACCTTATCCGATGCTCTTACGGTGAAGGCAAACATCGTGAGGAAACCTGCGCACGCCTCCGAAGAGATTCAATGGTTGTACGTGTGTCGGCCAATCCGCACAAGGCCCGCGTGAACGACTAAGGCCTAAACACCCTTACGTATAGCCTCGTGCCCTTGGTGGGGTTTAATAAGCTGATAATGATGACGAATCAATTTTAAGGATAATTTAAAAAAATATAAAAATTCTTCAAATAATTTCAATTGACAAATTACATAATTTTTTTTCGTCATAATATCCTTTAGAATAAAATAAGCACTGATATTTTTACTATACTTCCCATCACTAGTTGTCATCCATGTTATGGCGGGACTTTGAATCGCCGAATCAGCATGCATATTTTCATGATATTTTCCTCTCCCCCCGCTTCGGGGCATTGACAGAATTATTTGTTCCGAGAAATTCAAACATTATAAAAGTCTAGTAGGCTAGTGGTCGTTGACTGTGCTTTAATAAGTTTTGAGATGATTGAAGATTTTTAAGATTAGTTTTTTAGTCTAGGTGAGGTTTGACCATTGAGTTGTATATAAATATCGGGTTGCATCGGAAGCTGGAGTGGTGTCCCAAAACTTAAGCTGAAACCTTTCGAAGTTGCACAACGTGCTGTCCTTAAGGTGGCAACTTTTCGTCATATACTTTTTACAACAAATGAACTTTATAATATCTGTAAAGTATTGACAGTTCGCCAACTGTTCATATCCTCTAGTTGCTGTAGTCCGGTTGTTAGTTCGGTTGATCGGACTACTCCAACTTTTTAGTTGCAATAGTTCGGTTCGAACCGAGCACCGGACTTTTGCTACTGATTTAGTAGTAACAGTTCGGTTAATATCACATTTTGTTTATTAAGCGTTGGGTATGATCTATTTGCTCACCTTATTCAAATAAAAGATGATATTTTTAAAAAAGTACTAGGAGACCATAATTATATCTGAGGAGTCCGATTATTACTTTTCAGTGAACAGATTTTTTTATCAGTTAGTTCACAACAAAACCTCTTGGTTATGTATGGCCCCCTAGTACTTTTTTTCAAATCATTGTAATATTCCCAAGAGTTTATATTCATACGACAAAAAATACCTATGCTCATTTTACTTGTACTAACGTGAATATCAAATAATTTTATAATATATTCGAATTAATGGGAAAAATACATGCAGGTAAAAAAAACTTTAACTTAACTTTTTATTAACCGAACTGTTACTACTAAATAAGTAGCATTAGTCCGGTGATCAGCTCGAAACGAACTATTGCCACTAAAAAGTTGCAGTAGTCCGGTCAACCGAACTAACAACCGGAATACTGAAACTAGAGGTTTTTTTGGATGTTCTAGGTTTGAAAGTCAAAGTACGAAATTTTTAGCTGCTTAGGTACGAGGAATTTCCTTTCGGGGTTGGCAACCCTGCCCGGCTGGCAACACTGATTCTGTTCAGTGTTGGCAACGTAGACAGATAAAGTTGGCCAAAGAGTATAAAGTCTGTTTCACGAAAAAAGTCCCGCAGACGCGTGTTAGTGGCCGT
>PQWD01005482.1:0-25945 GCA_019425675.1 Leucinodes orbonalis
GTTCGCGAAAAACCCGAATTTTGGGGGCAAATTAGAGGGAGCTTTGTCGCGATAGGTTGAGTAGCATATCTTAGTATGTACTTATATACAAATTATGAAACAAAAATCTATCAAGTACGACTAACAAAATAATACGTTATCATATTATATAATTACTTTTATTTTATTGGCTGAATTTCTACCATATAAATTTTTTTCAGCTGGATCCTGAAATAAGCTGTCCGTTTGGTCTGGTCTAAAAAGACCCCAATAATCTATAGAGTAATTGAAATAAAATATGAATGCGGATGACCCCAACACCTATCCGCGAACAACTATGCCTCTGTGTGAGTTATTACTAAACATAACACTATATCTAAATTTGACAGAAGTGCGGGGTATAAATCTATGAGATGTTATGCGTGACTCGTGCGCTAGGGCCTTTATGGTGAATTTATTGCCGGGGAAAAAAAGGAAAACCAACGATCCGGTCGCACCACAAATCTATCTTGCGCTCTGATTTAATAATATGGGCAGATTATTCTTTATTTCTCTTACTTGAAAGTGCTAATAGCAAACAACGACACTGATTTATGTAGACGAAATTTTCTCCTTCTAATTTGTGTTCGAAGCAGGTGCCAAGTTTGTGAGTGAAAAATTGTTTTCGGAATATAATATACAATAATCTATATAAATAAAATTGGAGTGTCTGCTTGTAATATTGAAAATCCGTTTTTTACTACACTCATATGAAAATATATGCGAAACATACCTACCACAAAATAACGTTGATAGTGAGCTGACATACTGGATAGACACTTAGGTTACGTTTTACTGCGGGAGAATATCATAAGCCGCGAGTAATACCGCGTGGCACAGCGAGTAAAATATAATTTTACACATTTTCTTTTACCTTTAGTTTCAAGAGATTTTCTGTTATCAATTTCCCATTTTATATGAACTTTGTAGATTGCTGATTTGTTATTTAAATGGCGTGTGACGAATTTTTCTTTTGTTATCTTATACTCATACTTTCTTGTATGTGTTGAATGATTTGCTAAGAGAAACTGGAGAGAGAAAAGAGAAAATTGGTTGGAAAAAGAGGTTTTAGAACTCGGTTATTTTTACCTAGTGAAACACAATGGTTTTCTGTAAACCCATGGTATGAAATGTTTGATAGAGCCGGCTCATTTATGGTGAAACATGACTCTCCAAGATTCAAAACTCTACAATTTCTTACAGAAGATGGTGATATCTGATCGGGTTAACCTGATCCAACCTGATACTCACCTACCTAGGTAGGTAGGTAAGTATCAGGTTGGATCGTATACTAGCAGTAGGTACTGCTATACTAACAATATGGCTCTGACAAAGATTATTCTGTATGTAAGATTTAGAAGTACATTCAGGTAAATAGATCAGAAGACAGTGGCAGGGTGGGTTGGTGAATAATATTTTATTCATTAATTATTAATTATAGCTGAGCATCAGGAAATCAGTTGCACTATTCCATGACATGTTTACTAAAGTAAAGAATAGTTTTGAAACTTTAATTCATTTTTGTTAGTTAATTCAGTTGTGGTTTGTGATGTATTTGTGATATTTATATTTAGATGACTTGGTTTTGTATAATAGCGG
This sequence comes from Leucinodes orbonalis, assembly GCA_019425675.1. Taxonomy (NCBI): domain Eukaryota; kingdom Metazoa; phylum Arthropoda; class Insecta; order Lepidoptera; family Crambidae; genus Leucinodes; species Leucinodes orbonalis. The sequence goes on from PQWD01005482.1 coordinate 1,618, forward strand.
ACTTGACCTGTTGTATCTTTGCCAAACTCAAAAAATCAACATTGCCTGTACAAGTCGCAAAGAACTGATATAATTGTTCCCCTAAAAGTAGTACAAAGACGAAAACTTGGAAGCTTTCTTTTCTCGTAAGTATTCGGTCAGTAGCCAAACCTCTGTGGTTTGATACAATGTTAGCAAATCCGTGAAGGCTGCACGCAAAACACGAAACTATGTGCTAAATTAATCAGGTTCAAACCACGCAAGTTACACACTGTATTCTAAATTGAAACGATGAAATTAATTAAAATGTGTGTCTTTATTCATCTTTTCTTCATTCAATTTTCAAACTCAGCTGAATAAAGGTCTTACTACAAACCAGAATCAAACAGATAAGATCAGAATCAAACTGAAAAAGAAAAGGGTTCCGCCAAAAACCAGTATTGCTGCAGCGTATAGTGCCACAGCAGCTGATAGGTACTGAGGCAAGCGCTTTGGCCATATATGTATGAATTTTTTTTAAATCTTCTACAATGTTTTGTATTTATGTCATACTATGTTACCTTGCTATTTTAACTACTAGGTACTCTTCTGTATCAGAACGTATTTGTCTACGGTCAGTAAATTTACTTTCTTTCTTTTTTCAGTATGTTTTAATTGAAATTAAGCAACATAACACACAATTAATTATGCATAATACTATTTTTTATGCATTTTTTTAAAAGTGTAATTACTGAGTTTCTTGCTGGATTCTTTCAGTAGAAAACTACTGCCCGAACCAGTGGTAGCTTCATTTGACATTCATAAGTGTTCTGTAAGGACCTTAACTGAACCTGTGTAAGTAGTTATGCTTGAATTAGTAACGAGAGGGAATGTAAAAATGGTGTGAATTTATGTATATAATAGTGGTGCCAATGACACCTAAAGGGTCAAAACAATGGATTTTCTATTGTGTCTGGATTCCTGGCGTTCAAAGTGTTAAAGAGTGTCAATCATTGCAAAATTCCAAGCTACCATTTGAAGGTCATTTTCTGTATTTTGGACCAAGAGCATTGCATGTAAACTTTTATTTATATTATAATGCAATACTATAAATAAAAATAAATAAATATTTCCGAAACGCTATCGTCTCTGCAGAGTCCTAATAAATACTCCGACTCCATATAATAGTTGCCTACTGTTGTTGCCATTTTGCTTAAATCTCCGATTGTTGACAGAATCTTCATCAAAGCTTGCAAATATATGACATAGTCTCAATGTATCCTCCCGAGGTTATTGGTTAGATTGAATCTAAATACTTTGACTTACATAAATACAAACTGTAAGTTCAATACCACAAACGGAGTCATCCATATTAATCGTATTTGCACAAAGTCTGTGCCAGCCAATCTAATAATACTGTTTATGCTTTCCAAACAATGATTTAAAAAGTATAGATTCGTGATATGCTTACAAAACAATCGAAAAAAGTGTTCCAAATGCAGGAACAGACACATATTGCGAATAAGCGTACATTACCTAAACAAAAGCCTACAAACTGTATTCTCTTTGGCAGTTGGTTTTTAAGGCACGGGTGGCGTATCTACCTGAATATATACAGACTATCATTGGTTCCAAATAAAACGTTAATTACGTAAAATTGACAGCGCAACTTAGCATGCGACCGGCGTGTGGCTTGCGCTAACGACCCTGTGTAATGAAATAATTTAGTAACTCTGATTAGTTGTCCAGTGTTTTAATGCAACGCAAATTGGGTCTGGTGTTGTCGCCTCGTCCAACTTTAGATTAACAGTAACAAGGCTGTCACGGAAAACGTTAATTTCGTTAAATTAAAGTTTTAAATTTTCGTACTTATTATATTTATCATCATCACACTTCATTCACACAGTTCACTGCAAACAGAACTTGTCATAGAGGTATTATGGATCTCAGGCAGAGAACATATAGGTACATAATTACTTTTGTGTTGAATAATAGGGATATTAGTCTCACAAGTTGGGTGTGACCCCCCACACAGGGCCTTTATGTTTTGGTAGTTGCCAGGACGTCGTGGTTTGACAACAGCTTAGTATAGGTTTGTACACGATGACATTAATAAGAATAATTTATTATTGTTTTCTAATATGATCGTAGACATGAGCTTTCAACAAAGTATTTTCCTTATAAACAAAATGTCACATTTAATTTTGCATAAACAACATTAATGTGCAATTCTGTTCACTCATCTATCAAATTAACTCGCAACAATATTTATACCGCAAAAAGTTCGCACAACAGTATGTTACTTAATAACCATGCATATACATTTTCCATAATAAATGATATACGTACTAAAAAAGAATATTACACTTCAAGTGCGTAAAGTAATCATAAGATTAGAGAAGATTTTTTCAATTTTCTCTACTAACATCAAACATATTCCTATTTATTAATACATTTTTATCGAAAACACGCCTGTTGGAGTAACATTTTCACGGTTTGTTGATTGTGCCCTAACGAATATTTCTCGACACAGCCACGAATTCTTTGAAAAAAGGGTAAATTGGAAGTGAGCAGACACCAGGTGCGCTGGTGGGAACAATCTTGCTTCATTAGAGAAACGCTTTGGGCCGTTTTCTTGTTTTTACTAGTGTTGAAGAATCGATGAGAACGGGTTTTCGTTGGAACATTGAATGTGGATATTAGTAAAATTGTTTGTTTGTTGTTAAATGCTAAATTTACTGCCGAATTTTCATGTTTTAGAATAAAAACCGTTGAAAGCTTTGAAGCTTATTTAATATTTAAAAATATTTTGTAATTTTTATTTTTTAAATATATAATTTCTAATTTTGATGTTTTTTAATGAACAATTTCTAGTATACTTCAGCAATTACCTCGACCTTTGAATAAAATGAATAACACAAATAAAATGTATTTGATCGCATAATAACTTAAATTTCACTGGAATAAAAATATGGAAACTTAGTTAAAAAAAATCTCAATTCGAATGTAAATACTGTGGAAGAGCCATGCTTTCGGAACGAATGTTCAGGATCCAATTGATTATAAGCGGTCGTACGTAGCACGGGTGCTAACTCACAACACACAATACATGAATCTTTGTCTACGCACGTGCTACGTTTAGGCGGATAACCACGGTCTAACATAATTTCGGTGCTTATTATGTTTCACCGAGTAAATGACGATACCACCCTTTCCTCTCCCTTTATTTCGTTCTGCTCCCCTTTTTAAGGTCACCAACGTACGTACGTTACGTACGTACGTTCAGTCTATGGGTGACAGAATCACTTTCCTTCAGATGAATCCTACCAAGTACTAAAAAGCAAGCATTCACGAATACGTATATTATGATGTAAAGGTTTCGATGTTCCAAGGTAACGAGACTCGTTATCAGTAATAATCATTCTAAAACGTAGTATTTATTTTGATACGATTAGCATTTAAATGAAACTAAATAGAGGTACAAATACTGTAATCTACAGTACGCTAATAAATAAATTGCTTTTGCAAACAATATATTTAATATCAATACAATAGCAATAAATACTCATTGGATTAAAATAACCTAAACCTTACTGATCGCAATAGCTGCTGGCCTTAAAATTGAAAGTTTTTATACATATATTATTATTATGTGTTTATTATTTTATAGTGTTTATTATTATTATTGTGTGTTTTATAGGCTTTTTCATGGTGAGTGCTCCAAGGAACTGTTTGATATCATGCCGGTGTCACCGTTTTACTAGGGTCCATCCATACCACCTGGAAACTTTCGCTTCCAAAACCGTTCGTTTCCAGCGATCGTTCCTTCCGCGTGCGTGCAAATTATGGAACGACCTCCCAGCCTCGGTGTTCCCTAATAACTACGACATGTCCTTCTTCAAACGAGGTTTAAGAGAGCCCTTTCCTCTTGATAGGCAGCGGCATGGCTATGCCCTTAGCATTGCAGTTGTCCATGAGCGGCGGTTACCGTTTTCCATCAGATGGGCCGCCAGCTCGTCAAAAAAAACATACTATTTATATATCATCTTTCCAAACTATGTACCCAATCTTTATGCGCTTGTGAAAAAGAACTAATATAATCTCTTCATATAGATCCGCATCATATTTGAATTACTTATTTCATTTGATTAAAACGAGACCTTTGTTAGTGTATTTACAACACATATAAATAGAAAACACGCAAGCCTATGTTCGCACTGACACAAATACTTGTGCTGCATAGGGATCGGACCCAAATTATTAAAGCATATTTATAAATTAATTCTTGGCCAATTTTCGTACCCAAAGCCTAACGAGCTAACTGTGGTCAACAAAATGTAAACGTTCAATGTATATGCATTAACTAAAACTATTTGTAGGAACAATAGAAAACACATTGTGTCGATTAGCAGGGTCGGGTGGCTAAACTTTAAGCAGTTTACAAAACTATTTATAATCTGAACTTAAAATTCTTCAGTACAGTCTTAATATACACCCCGTGTACTCGAACCCAAGTCATCGGCATGTCGAAAAATAAACTAGATATTTTTGCTGTTGGCCTCTGACAACATTAACTTTTGGTGAACACAAATAGTATTTTTTGCGAACGATTGCTTTACTGACGAAGCACTGTTTGAACCCATAAATTAGTCTGTGTTGGTAAGTTCAGTTCACTACTGTTTGAAATTATGAAAATAACCAAAGATCATTGTTTACATAAAGCATATAATTATATTTTAACCCTTTCGCGCTGAGCCTATTGTGACATTAAAAAGTTCAAACTATATAGAATACTAGGTTGTGCTTGCACCTTCGCTCACGCTAAATTCGGAGCCCGTATTACCCGTTTCCCGTTTCCTGATTACTAAACAGAATATTATTTTACGCTGCTGTTTATGATATTCTACGAGTTTCCACCGATTTCTAACTTCCTACTTAAAAAACTGAAAAAAATCTATTATATAATTTTATCTTTTAAGGCTACACGGGCCAATTTCTGGAAAAATATGCGCGATTTTCTTTCTTTCTGATGAATTCTAGTTTTTATTTGCTGATTTTTGAAAAAGTTGGGGTAATTAAGAATTTTTTGCTTTAAAACGAATAAAAGCCATCCACGTCTTCAACTTAAGTTATTAACAGTTAAATATCACGTAAAAGACGGACAAACAGAGTTTCACATTTTAATAGTTGTTGATTTTCGAATCACAAATAAGTACATCCAATAAATGTATACTGACGTAATGTACCCACATAGTGGAATAGGGGTTAAGGTTCGCAGAACGAATAGGTCATGTGATAGATAGCTCCCAAGGCGACGACTCCGTGTATTTACTCTGAAAAAAGCTATTGCTGCTATCCACTCAGATTTATGTATGGACGGGAATAAGAATCGCTGTTAGTGATAACTTTGAGAGATAATCATATTGAAAATTTTGTTCAATCTTTATTTGGTTCTTATGAACTAGTTCCAATCCGCACTGGACGCACGCGTGGACGACTAAGGCCTTATCACGTAGGCTCGTGCCCCCTGGGGACGTTTAATGAGCTGATGATGATGATGAACTAGTGATTCAATTATATTTTTAAAGAAAAGAAAGCATTGACTAGGCATTTTTTCAGCATTGAATGTCCTATAGCTAAAATTAGGTTATGATAAATAATATTTATAAAAAATGTATTTGCAACTAGTTCGAACGCAATAGATATTTTAGGAGCACTGCATTGCAAAGTAAAATAATAGGTTACAAAAAATTGGTTAAATATAATACACGCGAGCAGTTCTGATAAAAAACTATTACTATATACAATCACTAGTTTCATTCAACACAGCATATGTCATGGCAAGCGGTTTTACCATCAGGTGAATAATTCAGGAATTAGTGTATTTTTTACAAAAAAAATACTTAACAAAAAAACACGCATTACTTATATTCAATAGAGGAGACTTCTTATGTGACTGCGTGATTTTAATGTACCAGGAAATATCATCACGTAAGATAGGAACTTTGGACAATACAAGTATAGTATGATTTCGTTCGAGATTCCCCCGTCGATTTATACGACTCGCACGAGAGGTGCAATTCCATTATGCGAGAACATTGGCATCTTGCCCAGACTATTTGGGGAGTCCAGGCGTAAATCAAAATGTACTTAGGTACTACAAACATACTTAGGACGACATTTCAACGTTAGTGTTGATTCCTATCAACATTGAGGAATGAAAGTAGTGGCTTCAAGATTAAGAAAAAAATTATTCACTTTTTATTTAAAATCATTTTATAGTTTGTTTAAATTGTTATTAATAAATTTATTGTAAGAGCGTCGGTGCCTCAAAGGTGTGCTTTTGTTGCCTTCTGATCGGGAGGGTGCAGGCTCAAATCCAGTCACGTATCAATGTCTTTCCAAACTTTCGAAATTATATGTACATTATCCAACGCTCTTACAGTAAAGGAAAATATTGTGAGAAAAACCTGCCCACGCCTACAAAGTGCTTTAATGTTAATGCGTGAAGTCAGACAATCCGCACTAGGCCCGTGTTCACGATTAAGACCTTCATATCCTTTACGAGTAGGTTCGTGCCCCTCGGTGGGGATATTTAATTAGCTAATGATTTTAAATTTATTGTAGCATTATCTCCTACTCAAGGTTCCAACAGAATATTGGTGCTGTTGTGACGCCTGTGACAGTTGCAGCTTAGGCGGCAGCGCATCCCTGCGACCTCAGCTGTTGCAAATGTCCATGGGTGGCGGTGACACTTTCCATCAGGTGAACCGCATGCTCGTTTGCCTCCCTATGTTATAAAAAAAAAAAAAAACCTGTTGACTTTTCTTTACTCGAATTAAGTCTATCAACTTTCCGATCGATGATTGAACATTATTTTCTCGAGTTTGTGCTTTGTAAGGCACCACGTCATCGGCGCATAATCGCGGCATGGGGCGCGGGAGCCTAAACAGCGTTCATACGTTGGTTTTTATTTCGCTGTACCTTGAAATTTAATTGGGTCTTCGGCAATCTCCACGGCATACGGAACTGCATTTGCCCTGCAGTGGGACGATAAATGCTGGTTTATTGATAGGGAGCGTACTATTGGACAATGATTAACTACCGCCTATTTAACGTCAGAAATCTGGAAGTGTAGCCGTTTATTATTAAATATAAATAATCCTTTTAGTTCCCTATTAAATACGAACCTAAAACATTCGAACAAAATTTCAATGAATTGACTACCAGCTTACAGAGTTACTTTCTCACGGAGGGTAAACAAACACGTAAGTGCAGATTAAACAAATGAAAGTGACCATCAAAAATGAATTTACAAGAGGTTCCCCTTTTGGAACAGACCGTCGCAGCAATAGAAAGTAAACGCTGTAACATTGTCACAAAATGGAGATTTCCTCACACTAAATTAATTGTGAAGACAACGCGCTTCGGGACAAGGGAAATGGACTCTTAACAGGAAGATATTAAACTTGCAATTTTCGTGCAAATTAAGTTGACCTGGAAATATTTGAACCCTTTATTTCAGTTGTAGTTACGCTGTGAATGCTAATAATGTAAGGGTTGCCTGTTTAAATTTATGGAATAATTAAAGTTAATTCTCGCGACTAAATTATGCAATGGCATAATTTCGTTTATTGTTGTAGGTATTCAAAATTTTTATATTGCCCCTTTTATCTGTTATTGGAATTGCTATTATAATGAAGCAATTTTTAGTTCAAATTTGAATATTTATTATAATGTATGTCTTTGTTAAGTTTGTCTTGAAGTGCCTGTGCTAGGCTTTACCTAATACCTACCTTTGCTCTAATGACAAATTATTTTGATAAAAGCTAGGTGTATTTAAAGTAAAATTACAAAGATAAAACATAGTTAAGGCTAGGCACCGTAAAATTGTATAGATATTCGGTAATTTCATTAGAATTGGAAAAAAAAATATGACGTCTCAACTACTTCTGAATATAAATCAACTATCTAAGTTCCTTAATCGAATAGTTGTTACCAACAATTAACTGAAAATGGGTATTTATAAGGAATATATATCGCTTAAGGTCTCAAAAAATTCTGAAATTAAGACACGTTCAAAATCAACAGTTCCTACAATGATAATGAATTTCATGAAACGTGTCGATAAACCTCATGGTGCACTGCCCATTTAGTACACTCTAATTGGAATCAAAACGTACCTTAATTATGCTAATCTTAGTGTTTGTTATCTGTCTAAAATAATAGCAGACATGCTATAGTCGTATTTATAATTAAATGATATCAACTGACGTTTACTGTGATGTCAGTTTTTGATAAAATTAATAATGACGAAGTGAATGATTAAAACATCTGATTATTCAAGTATTAGTGTACTGAACTGCCGATATCAGATATGGGGTCCGAATTTAAGTCATGCTTTGTACAAACCAATGAGTTTTCGATGACTATGTTTCAATAGTATATATACCTATACTGAATACCGAGTGTTTAAACGCTGAAAAGAAGATTGCAATCTTATTGAACATGCATCACTTTTTCTTTAAATATGGAAACATTATTTAACAAAGTAACATTAGCTACTGGCAGTTGATATCGTTTAGTTATAAATACGACTATAGATTCGAGATAGATGTGTTCAGTTGATGACCATACAGGGAAAGCTTCTATCTTAAGACGGTAGTTGTTGTCACCCACCAATCCGCAATAAGCCCCTCGCGCGGTGAGTGATGGCACAAGAGATGTTTATCTATTTAACTTTACTAGATAATGACTAATCTAAGTGAATTATATGACGACCGACGACGACTCAAATGACGACGTAATGGTTGAGCCGTCGGCTATTACACCAAAGATTCCAGGTTCGATCCTGGGCCAATACAAACATTTGTGTGCCTGAACATGTCAGTTTGTTTTAAGAGGAGTTTGTCTCTCGTAACACAGAGTCGCCTTATACGAGAGCAGTTCAAACAAATGAGTAAATTGTATATTACAGGCTAATACTTAATTTGGGACTAGACGGCGCTGTATGAATGTCTCTGGACATTACCATTTCATTATATTTACTTCTCGGTTACGTTGATCGAAAATTGACATTACTGTACAAAATTCTCGAGAAAAAAATATATTTTCCTTTTTGTTCTTTGAATTTTATTTTAAATGAATTGAAGTTTTAATTTCTATGCATGAACTTTAAGAGATTTTGTTTTATGTGTTTAATCTTTTTCAAGGGTATTAAAAATGTCTAGATCAAGCAAGGTTAATCATGGAAACAGTTGGTAAACTATGCCAGTATACCTACTAGATCAGCGACGGTTTGTGTGGTGGAAGATTGATAAGTACCTCCTATTCAATTATTACAACTGTATTACGACTAAAATGAAGAATGCTAATAGTAGCTAATAATAAAAAATTGGCCAAGCGCGAGTCGGACTCGCCCGTGGAGGGTTCCGCAGCAGCAAGTGACATAAAATAAAGTATTTTCTATTTACTCAGGCACCTACTACTGATTTAATATGAAATATAGTGGTTCATCGTTTATGACCTATAAAAAAAACTACACACTAGAAATCGTTCAAACTAAATTTCGTTGTTAGATTTTATGGTAATGTACATCATATATTTTTATTTTATTTTATCAACCTCATAGTTTAGAAATTAGAGGGACACAATTTTTTCAACTTTGGAAGTGTATATCGCGCCAACTATTCAATTTATAAAAAAATGATATTAGGAACCTCTTTATCATTTTTCAAGCTCTACACATTGACACCCCCCACACGGGGGGGTACGTTGAAAAAAAAATTGTTGAGTTTCAGTTCAATGTATGGGGAACCCCAAAATATATTAATTATTTTTCAAGTTTCTTGTCAAAACCTAATACCGGTTCACAGAATACATATATACAGAATAGATAAATACATACATTATCGTTTCGGAGAAAAAAGGGTGTGACATACGGACGGACAGGCAGACAGACAGACAGACATGACGAATCTATAAGGGTTCCGTTTTTTGCCATTTGGCTACGGAACCCTAAAAACGATATTGCTTTTCCAATTTAAAATGCGCATAAAATAAATATCTTCTTATGACTGCATAAAATTCAATATGATCCTCAACGAGTTTTGGCGTGAACAAACAATACAATGTAATTTTATTTCAGACTTCCCTTGAAGTTGTTGCAGTGGAATATTTGGCCAATTGGGAGCAGAACAATCGAAGCGGCGCATAGTGCACAAATACCGCAGGGCCCCGCTGAGAGGCGAATGTTGTATGTCGCACCGCAAAATGTTTGAACTGTTGTTGAAAACTTTTAGCCGTGCGGATCAACTCGGAGCCTTTCTTCTACACTTTCAAGAGAACCATGCGCTGCAGCGCTGAATAAATGGACGTATTTGGAGCCACCCGAATACCTTTTAGTCCGCTTTGCGTCGACTTTTGGTTTGCGTTTAAATTGTTTTATTAGCTATGTTAATGTAAGTTTATTGAATGACATCTAATGATACGGATGTATCGTTCTAGTAGCCTTGGCTTACCAAGGCCTACTTTACGATCTTTGCTTGAGTGGTTATCAAAATAACTTTTATATATTTTAATATTTTACCTTATTATTTATTGTATAATAAGTTTAAATATATAAATATACATGAAAATTTAATTTATAAATTGAAACTTATTAAATTTATAATCTAAGGAATATTCAAATCCATCTCTATAGATAATTAATTTAATCTTTGGTAAATAAAATAGAACTGTATTCGACATTGACTATTATCGACGTTAAAGTAAAATTCATAGTAAAACATCAGCATTCACTGAGTAATTAACCGAAGTTAATCACTGATTTAATGCTTTTAAAACTTGTACAAAATGTTAGTCAACACACACAAAGAGCTTTATTAAAAATAACGCCCAATCCGTTTTCGTTAAAACCGTCTACGCTGAGCCCATAAACACCCAGAAGCAAAACAACTCCACAAAGCCAATAGTGTGATTAAGCATCAGATACTTTAATCAAGGACCATACTGTCGGGAGAGTCAATTGACAGGGCCAACATACGTACTCGTAGTTGTGTCCTTGTTGGCTCTTTAGATAAATAGAAAACTCGTTCCAGTCTGTACGTTGCTGCGATCACCAAAACCAATAAAATACGACCGTTGATCTAGTACCTATACTGGATATTTACTTTGTGCGAAGAAAATTAAAACGGGTTGAAGTTTTTTAAAAAAGTGGACTGTGCTGATGAAAATTTTAAATAACATTTCGTTACTTTCCATCAACATTGACCAAATGTCTGTTAGACTAAATAAAGAAATATCAAATATATATGAATATAAAAAGACTCCAGAGTGAAACAATAAAAAGTAAATTAGTCTTTGCCCGCTTGCTGCGGAGAAGTTTGCAGGTGTCGGCTTGATAAAGAAAAAGAGACAGATATCCCTCAACTGCCTCAAAATGGAAGATACCTATGCCCAGCAATAGACTGTGATAGGTTGAAAAACATCAAAACATTCCTTTAGTGAACCTTAAAAAGAGATTTTCCAAAATTGAAAAAAGTCAATAGTTCCTTCCAGTAATTCTCAGTCGGAGCCGCGCGTGAGATGAAAGCAGTCAGCACTAAGCAACGCATTGGCCGTCCGACCACATTGGAGCTGCTAATCAGAGTTTGCACACGACACCACCATCACAGAACGGCTAACGAGTGTGTGCATCCCTCGCTAAGCGCTCCGAACATTTCCATGTCCGAAAGCTGAAGTTGCTGGAATCAATTAATCAGACGAATCGAAGTTCCGAATTAATTTCGAGAGCGGGAAGACGAATGAGGAATTTCTGTAATGAGTTTCGCCGCGGTCATTTAGTGATTATTACATGTTCATTGAATGGATATTGTGTGCGTTCTTGTTTTCTTACGAACAGTAATATTATCTATATGGATGCATTTCGGGTAAGTACCTATAATGATTTAATATAAGTTATTTGATTTTAATGTTTAAGACACAGCTCGTAAAATAAAAGCCATTTTAAGAGTCATACGTGAGTCCCAATAAAACCTTTACCATTTTGACAATGTAAAGATATATAATTTCAAATCATTAATTGAAATTTATGACTTTCTTTGAGCTGAGGCAGGCTCCTTTTGACGGATAATGTACCCTGTACACAATATTTGTTAGATTAGTTAATTAATTAAAATGTGTGTTTGTTTTTTTATTCGCTTTCCAATTATTAATCTTAACTTGTGTACTGTTTTTATTTCTTGTCATTGTGTAGTTTTTTTATTTGTCAAAAAATACTTTTCTTTCTTTCCCAATAATATTAGGGTAGTTAGTTCCTTTGTAAATTATCTGCTATCAATTGTTAACTTTAAAATATATTTTGTTGATAAGAATATTCAGTCTACATATTTGCTTGAAATTGAAGTACCCATAATTAAAGTACCTATATCACAGAGACCACTTTCACTCAAACTTTTCAAATACAATGTAACTAAAAAGCAAAACTATGAACAGTCCATTTGGCCGAATCATAACCGTTGCGGTCTTCACACTAGCAAATTCGAGTTTGCGAACAATGTTTTTTCTTTATCACCCTCAGTACGTAGATTAATTTAGAATACGGGCTTAATGCGAGTAAGTTCGCCGGTGTAATTTGCTCGGCTTTAGAGCAAAGACGTGTTTCCATATAGAGTGAAGATTCCGCGGGAGTTGTTTAACTAATTTTATATGCGCACCAAGTTATAACCCCGCCACCATCTATTTGTGTTACCGCTGTCGGCGGGTTTCACGACAGATAGCATTGGCGACACGATAACGACTCGATTGTACAGGAATAATTATTACTAAATACCAGTGGCGTGCACTCAATATATTCAAATAAGCAGTGCCCTGTGCGTCCAGACAACCCGGAAAATTGCCAACATATTGTGGAATATTCCCAATTGTTCGCCCATTTTCCTCTACAAATTTGAAACCATAGGCGATCAGCTGTCTTCAACAGCACTCAATAAGTCAAAAATGTAAATTATTTGTTATTGCAGTTAGTGTCACTCACTTTGCATACCCTTTTCATAATCTCTGTGCTCGCCACTGCTAAATACAAACATGTTGGGTACATTATTTAAGTAATCTTCGAGGTTGTATATAACTTTTACTGCAACGGTAGTCTTATCTTTTTCAACAATGGGAGGCTTCACACCCTAAACTCACCTAATACTACAACTAGGTACTAGAATAACCTACGTGACAGATTCCGAGACTACATTCAGTACAAGTGGTCTTCGGTAAGAAACACTATATTGTGTAGGTAAGGTTGGCTATGTAACCAAAGAATGTGTTCTGGGTCTATGTTTTTTTTTTTCGGGATTTCCTGCATTGTATAAGTAACATAATGTGGCAATGGACAGTTAGACTGCCACTAAATCAGCTCCTCTTCTTTTCCGTCCCTTCGTTTTATTATACATTGAAAGTATGTATTGAGCGCATCATCATCATCATCTCATTAAACGTCCCCACCGAGGGGCTGGAGCCTACCCGTAGAGGGTGATTAGGCCTTAGTCGTCCACGCGGACCCGGTGCGGATTGGACGACTTCACACACAACCTTTGAGCGTATGTATTGAGCTCATCCAGCTAATAATATGGTCCCTTCATTTCTCTGTTTCGAAGTATACTTTAAAGATCCTTCAAGAATCTTAATGAGTGTTATTTTTTCCAAATTATATGATTTAATCTATCATAAATAATTTCAAATTCAACTTTATTGAGATTAAAACTATAAATATAAGAAACACGTGGTTGTATTTGCAAACAAATATGCTAATGAAATGTCAAGTAGAATCGTAATATTTAAACAATTCTAGCACAAAAGTAAATATGTCAAATCGTATCTGTCTCCACAAACTATACTGAGTTCATCTCAGGAGGTATCCCGAGGAGTCGAGTCTAACTAAGACACGGCATACTGATTTAGCTGTGCAAATGAAACACGTAGTACGTTTATTAACAGCTGCATCCTGAACAAAATCACGGATATATTGAAGCTATTTTTAAAATTACTTAGTAAATACTCAAAGTCAAAACAAACAAGTATTCAGGTACTTTAATTGTCTATAATCAAGCAAATCTCACCTGTTGCTAAAGAACGTCACGTAGTGCGTTCTGCCAAATATCGAATAAAACCTGCACGTAGTGGCTTACTTACATAGCCATCATCGTACATAGCCCGCTGTACAAACCATCGGTGGGTATTCAATATTATATATTTTTTTAATTACATAAAAAACAGATGTTTAAATATGTTTCTTTAAGCCAAGATTATTAAATTTTATTTACATTAATTATTAATGTCTTTACCCATCGGTTTTAAAAAAGATACAAACGCTTATTGTTCAATTTTTTGAATACCTTACCTCAAAAGTCAAATAAAGTAACATCATATGAAGTTTAGATTAGATTAGAATATGTAGTCGACGTCGACGTATATACGAATGTTGTAAAAGCTGTCCAATTAAAAACTTCAAGTTCAAATACTGTCTCCAATAAGTCAAGTCTTTTTTTTTAAATAATTAGTCTTACAATTTTGTTCGCCTTTCCAATATTGAATTCCCTTGTTTCAATGCGAAAAAAGTCTATCAAAGCGTCTGCGACGTCTTCGATATTCACTCTGAATGTCAATGACACGGTCACATTGGACATGATAGGCACAAGCGATATTGCTTCCAACCGTTCTATTATTTGCGATCATTTCGCAATCTGAGTTAATAAAGTTTAAAAGTTACTTCTAACACAATAAAGTTGGATTTATATCCAACTGTCTACAAGGTTCATAAATAATTCGCGTAATATAAGCCCATAGACGGTGCGCTGCAAAGAATTGTCGCAACAAGGAGCATATTATTCAGTGTCACCAGCTAGTCGCGTCTGTAATATATGCTTTAATAAAAGGGTTTCAATTCGCACCCGAACATAGATCACGCGAGGAAACCCACAGTATCAATAATATCGAAAAAGATCTTCAATTTATTATTCATCGAAGTCGCCGGGGCGGTACGGGCCGCACTATAAATCCTGAGATCGCCACTAAATCATAGTTTGCACACGACGGACGGACGTGTGTGGGTGCAATTTTTATCCTTTTTTCTACCTCTTCCGGTCTCAATGTACCCATTGCAATTGTATTGAAAAAATCACCAGCCCCTGTCGACCCCTTTGCTCTAGATTTTGGTCACTGAAGTACGTATATTGCTTTTTTACTAAGTAAGTAGAAAAGCAAAATAAAATTTTCTTTACTCAATGGTATTGCTAACGTACAGCATTTACAAAACGACCCAAGCAACAATGATAGGTAATCATCGATGGCTGAACCAGTATCACCAAGTGGATCGTCATATTATGTGATTCTAAGTCACTAATTTTTATAGTTATTCTGTCACTTTTGCTTCTCCTTTGAAGAGTTAATGTTCAATGGACATAGCTTTTACTCATTTTTGGGATTAAATCTGTACAGTCATTATCAAAGTCAAAATCAAATTTTTGAAAGTATAAGGACATAGTAGTAGTGTTCACAATTTCTTAAATATTGCTAATAGCTTGTTTGTAACATGCACAAACCATGCATGTTGTTTTAAATTATTCGAATATTTTATAACGTTCCAGAGTAACAGTTATGGTTTTATGTAATCAATTCTCTCAGAATATACGCATATTCGTAACAAAATGTATAAGTAGTGAATCAAGCCAAAGTTCCAGCTAACAATAACAAGCTTACGTATTCAAAAGTTCATGAGAATTTCAGTATCGATTTGCCTCATAATTATTACATATTAAAAGTGTCATCCTAAACCGCAGGATTACTTTCATTTTTTCATAGGAACCACTGCTACTGCTACTATCAAGCACTAGATATCCCGTATTCTCACACATTTAACACGAACGCCTTTAAGCAAAATTTTCATATTGACAAAAAGCACGTTACGCTAAGCATTGCCTCTGCAGCACTAGTTTGCTTTCATCATTTAAATTACTTATTTTTCCTTTCAGTTTCTTCTACTAGCCTTAAAATCAACTGCTGCACTAAGGCTTCACTCAACCAATTTCATCATCGAGGAGTTAAGGATGGAAATCTGCCAGTATGTGTTAGGAGTCACCAGAGCCTCGTTTCCTACTCGCTAGAATGTATGACGTGCAGGTAATATTATTCTCTGATATTATCTTAGGATTCAGAACTTGTATGCTGGGACCTCATACTTCCTATGAGTGTTATTGGTCCGATAAATAGTCGAAACTCCAACTTACTAAATTACCCTCTATGAATGACTTTCACTTGTGAACCATATCCACAGTGAATCACTGAACCATTACGAGCATAATATAATTCATTAAAATCCATGCATTAGTCATTCAACAATGGAACCAGAAACATTACTCTCATCTATCAACATGACATGTCGCATTAAATACTTACATATACGACTTCACATTCTGAAATCTGACAGTGAGAAAGAACACGTAAATATCCTGCGTTACACGTAATTACCTCCTTTGAAAGTGCAAAATCCTCTCGGCGCCATTTAGCCGGCTCAACAGCGTCACGGGTTGTGACCTTAGCCATTCTTCCCGATGCGAGCATTAACAATGTATTCAGGCCTAAACAAACAGAAGCAGGTGGATCGTTGGCGACGCAACACCCACTGAAAGATTCCATAAAAACTGTAATGGTACCCTCGTCACGTCCGGACATCTTATTTATCTAGTCACGGGCAAAATCATTGTTTCCTTTTTATGGTTCCGCGTGGAAGGTCCAGGGATGTCTATTGGATAATTTAACTTAGTATTTGGATGGAACGAGGTCGTACATGGTAAAAAATTAACTTATCTTATTTTTAGGGTAGGTTAGCTTGATGCACAATTCGATCTTCCAATACGCGTTAAACATCGAGTGCCCCAGAAAATGTTACCGAAACCAAAGTTAACATTCGTTTAGGATTAGGTAATTGATAACATCAATAAATGACAACCATTTTATGGTCTGTTTGCTTAGTACTCGTACATGATTGCGTTACGTCAGATCGAAAATAAAAGTCTCAAATAATCTGTGAGCGCAAATAGACAACATATTGGTGACATTGAGCATTAGTTCACAAATTAATATTTCAGATCAACCAATAATATTGGTTGTTTTATGCTGATATTGAAAAATATTTTTATATTGTTTCCGGGTTCGATCCCCGGGCAGTACAAACATTTGTGTGCATGAACATGTCTGTTTGTAATGGTCTAGGTTTTCTATGTATAATATGTATATATTTACAAAATATATATATAGGTATATAGTATCCGATGTTTAGTAATACAGGCTTCACGCTTAACTCGGGGCTAGATGGCACTGTGTAAACTTCAGTGGATATTTATTTTTATTATTATATACGGACCCCACAAGCTTGATGTCCTTCGTGCGCTCGGGCTATTTTCGTTGTGTTGGTGCAAAAACACGCCTTATTACCGGCACGGCTAACAGATGAACTGCTGAACAGACCCATTGTCCCCGATCTTTGTGTGTGACGTTTGTTTCTCGCAGGCCTTGGGAAAATATGTTCTCTCTCGCGGAGAAACAGCTATTTATTCATGTTTATTCATTTGTTTTCCACACTCGTTTTGTTTCCGGGCTACTTAAGAGCGTGTTTTTCGAGAGTGTGGTTACGGTGTAGCGGACTTGCTCGTGCTAAAGAATGTGGTGGATTACGTAATAAACTAAAATGAAAAGAGGGTTTTTGACAAATATTTTAATCATATGATATAAGCTATATAAATAATAAGGATAGTATTAGTTAAGTAATAGAGCTTAAATAAATGTTTACATTTCTATATGTATTAAGGGTAACTCAAGTCAGCCAATACAATTTAACAAGTTAATTTATAGTTTTAGCGGTTTTAAATGTTGAATGGTATATTTTTCAATATTATATCAGTCTGGTTTTAAGTTACGGCGCGGAAAAAAATCAAAAAAGGAATCATTTAGATGAACTAAGGTGGCAATAGGCAGAGCACATAGCCCGAAGAACTGTGTGACTTCCAGTTGGAACTGAAGGGCTCTGAAATGCATGTCACGTACCGACAATTGCAACGTAGGACCACCCGTACCATGGACAGACAACCGCAATGGTTGTTGATATCTTCCAACTAGTTATAGTGAAAGTTATTTTGGAAGGCCTATATTATCCAACAATGGATATCTTGTGGCCGATATAACGATGATGAATCATAGTTGTTTTAAGAACTCCGTGGTATTTATTAGTTGCGCTGATTAATCTAAATACTTATACAAAAAATATAATTATTATAAAAGAAATAATATTAATAATACATTTCAATGTGCAATCAAGAGAAGTTCCACCAATTTCTCTGAAAAAATGTTTCGAGAAACTTTTTCAATAATTACGTTTAGATGAAAAAAATAATTAGCAACTTTCAGACACGTTGTACTGTTACGTAGACACTCTGTAAGTAATTGATTAACTTTTTTCAACATTTGTAAACGAGCAATGCTTATTTAATGTACTTTTATATTTTGTAGCGCGTAACAAGTATTCACAAATACATATAAATAAATGAATATAATATGTTCATTAATTATTTGTAATTTCTAAAATAACGTAGAATTTCTGTAAAACTTGCGATAAATATTAACTTAAATATTGGTTGTTAACTATTTATTTTTTAACTCTGCCATTTTTAATTTTAAAGCGTCATTGGCGGTCAAAGGGTTAAATTCTGTTCAAGCCGATTTACTTATGTCAAGGATGTTATTCTTAGGTGATACTTTAGTCTTAAACTTCTTTTATAAACTTTTTATACTGTAATTTATTTCCTTATACAAATGAAATAAATAAAGTCAAACACATTTGTATTACAATTAAAAACTATTACAGAATCTGAATGTTCAAAACTACTCTGACATACACAACTATTGAACAATACTTACAGTAATTGAACTTAAAGAATAAATGAACCACCTAATAATCACATAACATTATATCAGATTATACTTTTATGCACCTTTAAGGGACATCGAAATGGCAATAAAAAATGGAATCTGAAAATGAGAGTACCTAATGTTTGTTATTTAAAATACATCATATGAAATCTTTATGTAGCTAAAAGTTAACAGGTTAACAATTAAAGCCTTATACTATAGCCATATTTAACAGATATTTCTTAAAAATATATTTTATTTAATACAGTTGATATGTTAATGAAAATAATGCTCCATTTGTATCTTCAAGCCTCCCGAGTCTGCATGTGCCTTAATAATGTGAAAAACGAATACGCCGAATTCAATATCTGAAAAAAACACTTCCATTGAAACATACGTTGTTAAATATTTATGAATATTATGTAACGATATGATATTTATAGTATAGTAATATGTTTATCAACTTTACAAATAAATGTCAATCTGCGTTAAATATCAATGCTTCTGTATTAATAGTGTTTAGTCTTTGTCGATAGTATCGATTATATGACATTTCTATGAACAATAGCCCTATCGATACTTTTGCTTTTGTCCGATAGCTAGTCAACTATTGATGATAGACTATCGAGCGGCAACACTGACCATCGCCATGATCTCGGCAAGTGTTCCTGCGACAGGTCTATCACCATTTAGTTCATTACAACGGAATTTATTATTTCGTTGTTATGTCTTTTCTACCATCATAACGTGTAGAGGTCTTTCATAGACCGTTTAAGTTGAAATTTTCTATTACTTAAGACCTTTTTTTGATGGATACAACTTCCAAAAAATTGTATTCTTTCTCAAATGAGCGGCATTTTTGTCTTTTTGTCATGCAAATGTGTGCATAATTACTCGTGTGAATAGTAATAATGTGCATTTGTGGTGTTTATAATAAGTTTTCTTACAGACACAAAAGTTTCCAAAGAGAGCGTAAACATCTTCCCACCAACGATTGTTATCGGTCGCTTTAGCCTCTCAGCCAAGATTCTGAGACTGCTCTTAAAACGTTTAGACCTTGAAGTCCAATCGCTACTGTAAATTGCATGCGCTAACAGACAACTCTGAAAGTGATCATCGATATGACGTTAAAGGTTCCTTTTTAGTTGATCAACAATTACCATGAATTCTTAAATTAGTCGTCACCTAGCGAAACAGCTGATATGATGGTTTGGTCAACTTTCGTCTAAATTGAAAGTTATACCCTTGTTACTTTAAATAAATTATATCATCATCAACTTATTAAACGTCCACACTGAAGGGCACGAGCCTACCCGTATAGGATGTATAGGCCTTAGTCGTCCACGCGGGACCAGTGCGGGTTGGACGACTTCACGCACAGCCGGTGAATCTTTTCACAGGCGTGCGCAGGTTTCCTCACGATGTTTTCCTTTACCGTAAGAGCAATTATCTTATTACAACTTTAACGCACAAGTTGTAAATTGAACTAAACTACTGCCATACCTAATAGAGACCATCCATTTATTTGCATCTCTTCCATCCAGATATCTAGTGTATAGGCTAGGCTAACATAAGCCATTTAAAAAGCTTTGTCACTAAAAAGGTGGCAAGCTAACTAAATATTTTAACTACTACAGAAATCAAACAAAAACCTAATGCTAATAAAGAATTAGTCATTTTTAAGGCTGCAATATTAAATAATTTGAAACCTTACCTTGTCCATAATCTTGGTACCAAACCAACAGGGAACCATAATTTGTAAGATCATTATACACATGTAAGTCGTCAAGAATACATAATAATGAAACGGTGCGGGCTAAAACAAGATTTTATATTGATTTAACAAATAACAGGTAAGTACACAATTCCAAGATTAAAAATCTATTGACGAAAGATATGAAATTTTAAAATTGTGTGTTACTAATGTTACTATGTGGATAACAGGATCAAGTCTCTAGCCAGCTGCACTCGAAACTTGACCAGTGAAACTATGAAGGCGGTCAACAGCGAAAAGTCAATCCGAAAATAAAACACAAGCTTACTTAGGGATATAATCATAAACAAAATAACTAGATGCATTCCACCCATTAGGCTTACGGATTAGGAAAAGGTGATGGAAATATGACAAAAGTATCAGATGTTTTTTAAGCCCTCGCGTGTTTAAAAAAAATTATGAATAAAATAACTTACCGTTGTAAATCTAAAGAGGCATACGCATATGATGCATGAAGCCATACTGAATTGCACAAACAGTGCAAAACTGAATGCATCCTGTATCAATCTGCAATACCTAGTAAAAATTTGCTAAATACGTAAACATTACTTACTTAGAACTGTATTTCTATATATATGTATTTAATATACAGTACCATTGTAGGTTACGCGCTTAAAAAAATAATATTTTTATTCAACCACGAGTCACTGATATTTACTTACTTTGCAACTTCTCTGTAATGTATAAACTTCATTGAATTCAGCCATCAATTTCTTATCCCCATTTACATCGGTTCCTTTGTCGTTAGTCACATGTCTAAGCTTCAAGTCGAGAATATCCAATTGTGCTATCACCAGAATCATAACTCCCAAAATAAAAGTGTCAATATTTACATTATACAACATATGAGTAGCCATACCAATGCCTTGATAAAAAATAGAGGATAAAAAAACGTATGTATCACCTCTTCAGAGAAAAGAATACGAACTAATGGGCAATTCCAATTCGAGTGGGAAAAAAATGCTTAAAACTAATGGCGCCAGATCGTTTGCTAAATTCGATGTTATAGATACTGTTGCAATTATATTCCAATATCTGACATTAAATTTTTTTGCTCCATCTATTATATTCAGCCCTTCGACTGTATTTGGCTGGAAAATATCACTGTCTAATGTTGTTAGAATTTTCATTATTTCGCTTCGGCAAACAATAAAGGGTAAAAGTTTTGCCAATACAGCCAGCTCGGTGAAATAAAATATCGCAGCTTGTATAAAATCGTCCAGTTGTCTCGGTATGTAGTAAAAGTTTATTGAGAGTAACACGTCGTATAGGACAACCAATAATAGAATAAAGAAAGTAGTATAATATTTGTAGTTGCAGTGAATATCATCGCCAGGGTATATGCCAAGAAATTTCCAAAATAATTTGTTATTCTTAAAACAATCTGTTTGTTTCAAATTCATTGTTCAGCTTTTACCAAAAGTCAGTCGCTTCAAACCTTTACGCAGTACTAAGTTGAAAAATGGACTCGCGGTTATAAACGATTTGACAAAGACATTAGACTCATTAAATTGACAATTACTTAATTATGCCGTGTAGTAGAAGGCTGTCTTTTAATCCAAAATTGTAAGTTACTTTGAGAGTAGGAAGTCCATGGTGCAAAAATTATACGTTAGCTAGCTCAAAGGTAAAGAAAGTAGAACTGGGTACATAAATGCAAATGTATGTAGGTTAATTGCGGAAACGGTGGGGCATTTTTAAATGAGATGCAATTAGTGGTGGTGGCGTCCAGGCGCGAAATCGTCCTGAAATTTCCTTTAATTAACAGAGGTGACACACATTTCACGTGCAATTATTCGAATTATTATTTACCAAAATAAATAAACTTTTACATAATCACCAAAGAACCACATCACATTTCAAGACGATGGACTTCTTTTCCTTGACATTTCTGCAACCGTGGCTGGCGAACCTTTTCTTGGTTCTTTTCTTATATGAAAGTATTGCGAGGGAGACATTTTATAAGGCCATCTGAGTGGGTAACTTAATGTAACCTATTTCTTCCACCATTAATTACAGTTGTACTTTTGATGTAACTGTGTTCCAAGCTGTAGGGTGAGATAGCGAACATACTTTCATTAAGAACCCGTTTTCGTAATGGTTTGCCATCTATACATACTGTGTTTTTGCGACAGTAATATATTCAAAAGGGAACAATTTGCGAATAGGAAGGCTATTCGCAAATTGTTCCCTTTAACATTGATAGGCAACCAATAGGAATCAATTGTGCGACTAAGATCAGTCACATTACATACCCTCCTACTCCTCTGATTTTGATGTATGTACTTTGAGAGACAAACCAGGTCTCCTTATTAACTAACTTATTTAATTGAAAAAATAATAATATATTTAAAAATGTTTGTAAGTATTATTCTATGAAGTTATTTCCATGAAGTTATTTCCATAAGGTAGGTGAAGTTATTTCCATTACATACTTTGGTTTGAAGAGTTTGTATAGGTACCAACAAACGGTAAACATTCCCTTTTTACACCTTTCAAGACCCAAGCCAATCTTACTTACCCGTGATACTTCCTGTCAAATAACGGACTAGGCTTTCACGATCTGCTACTGCGTAGGCTTAGTTGTCCTGTGGTGAATTAATTATATAGCTCTTCTATATACTACAATATTCAATACTTAATTAACATAGCTGCTCAAAATGACTGTGTTGTATAAGTTATGCGAGTAGGCTCTAACTTCTTGAGTATCTTGACGACCCATTTGGTGTAATGGTTGAGACGTCGGCTAATGTGTAATAAGGAAATATAAAACTATTTCGAGTTTACTCTAGCGACTGGAAGCATTGACTTCTGCACGGGTTTGTATACCTAACACAGAAGATAAGGGTATTTTACCTAATTTGTTAACTGCTTTTATGTCAATAAATGTTTATTATTTATTTATTTACGATATGTTTTTGTATCAATTATGTATATTACAGACACATATATTGATTTTTTCTATACTTTCTTTTCATTTGAAATAATAGTTATCGTTTTGTTTCAATGACGTAAAAAGTATATATTCGTGATATGCTCACAAAACAATCGAAAAAAGTATTCGAATAAGCGTACATTTATTTCAACAAAAAGCCTACAACTGTATTCTCTTTGGCGATTCGTTTTTGGGGCACGGATGTCGTATCTACCTTTATATATACTGAATATCATAGTTTTTGAGTACTAAAAGCTATGTTTATATTCCAATTATTCATAACTCCAATACAATGGGAACGTCTAACAAACTCAACCGAATTTCTGTCTTTGTATATTCTAACACAACGAAGTTCGTTCAACAGGTAACATTGGAAAGAGAAAATTGTTACCAACCGCTTTCACTTCATAAACTCAATGACATTCCGTATTTCACGAAGTTTCACGCCGAACTACCGAAAAATAGACGTGAGACAAACTTTTGCTCGATTGTTATTGTCAACTAGTTTTATGTGAGGTTCGTTTGAGAATATCATTGATTTAGTTTTCGAAGTACTGTATAATATTTAAAATCGATTTTAAATAAAAACTTATATTGTAATTTTATCAGTGTACCAATAAATTATACGAAAATTGGCATATACATTTAACGTCCAATTTATTTCCACTGAGAGCATCAGTGGCTATTATAGTGGGCTGTTACCTTCC